>RCUC01088567.1:0-22842 GCA_003697995.1 Taxidea taxus jeffersonii | reverse complement strand
TTTTTTTTTTTTTTTAATTTATTTGACAGACAGAGATTACACAAGTAGGCAGAGAGTCAGGCAGAGAGGGGAGGGGAGAAGCAGGCTCCCTGCTAAGCAGAGAGCCCGATGCGGGACTCGATCCCAGGACCCTGGGATCATGACCTGAGCCGAAGGCAGCGGCTTAACCCAGAGCCACCCAGGCGCCCACTATCAAATTTTTTGTATGCTCATTGTTTATTGTTATCTATCTGTACAATGCTCAAAGAGGACAAATTTTTTTGTTGTTGTTCCCTGTACTAGAATGGTGTCTGGTAGATAGCAAGCACTCAGTTACTACTGAATAGAACAAATGACCCAGGACAACACGTACAGAATTACTAGTAAGACTGAGACATATAGAATTGCTAGTAAGACCAAGCAAGACACATCTTATTGAAACACTCATGCCAAAGATCTTAGCTGGTCAGCAGACCAGAAGCTTCTAATATAAGGACTAAAAGCACCATTTAGCCAGCTTATTTCACAACAAACTATTCTCTTCATTGGAAGAGATTACCCACATCAACCCACATGGACCAAACTAGACCCCCTAGACTCCATATGGTAGAATACTGAGTCTAGTTATATCCTGTATATCCTGTGATGGGATAAAAAACCAAAAAAGCTAGTCAAAAAAGAGAATGCACCGAGCAGACTACAGGAAAACCAGATCATCAACCAGTTACAAACAAGACAGCACAAGGTTATTTCTTCAGTCTCTCCACCGACAAATATTAACTGTCGAGCACTGGGGATCCAATGATGAAAAGGATGACAGGAAGGCAAATATAAATATAAAATCATAATAGAGCATGATTAGAACTATAAAAGGGAACATCAAGGGGCTAGAGAACACACAGGAGAGGGCCCCAACCCAGACTTAGGAAGGAGTTAATGAGGAAGAGATTTACTGAAGGGCTGAAACTCTAAGTCAGATCCTGAATCTTCTCCACCTTTTGAAACCAGTTCATCTGAGAAAAAGGGGGCATCTTATTGACCTGTCAGACAAAAACTCAATGGTACTTTCTTAAAGGATATGTAATTTAGTCAGTTTTCAAGTGTAAGTCACTGAAGGCATCTATAAGGAGCTTCACCTCCTTCTTCTTTCTCCCAGACTGATTCTCTTATATTACCTATCTTGGACACTCAGCCTGTTTTCAAAGAATGGAAGCATGTTTATAGGCCCAAACAATGAGGTTGGGTATTTCTTTCACAGTGATGGAGGAAAGCATTATTTCCAAGTAACGCTTATTTGCTAAATTGGGAAAACAAATCTTCTCTGCCACAAAAGTCAATCAATCAGAATTTACTCACACAGTTTTTCCAAATACAAAAGAAAATCCAATGGTTATTTATCTAACATTCTCCATTCAATGCAAATATTTTTCTGTACATTTTACATGGTTTCTTCATTTCTTTGACTGTCTGGAATAAATTTCAACCTCTATGCCCCATCCACATTTATCTGTTTCTTCAGATACCGTTCTTACCTTCTTCCTCCACTAAGTTTCCCTCATATTGTGATATCACTTAATACCACATTATAAACTTGACTTGGTCGTTTAGCTGTTTTAGGCAAACATTTATGCTTCACCTCAGTAACAGGAAACACATACAACTGGAAGGTCTTCAGTTTTGATATCTTACACAGAACTGATCAGTCTTTACCCAGTAAGAAGGGCTTGCAGACTTTCAAATAATAATCATAGCCCTGGATCAAGACAAGCGTGATCAGAAATAGACTTAGAGCCAAAAGACTTGAGATGTGTACAGTTCTGTAGGTTATTATAGAGTTCAGGTCATCTCTCTCAAGTGCAGTTTCCTCATCTGGAATCTCTAAGTCCTGAAGATTCAACAAGGAAGGAAACAAACTCCCTACTCTATTACAGCATGTAAGCCAGAGAGAGGAAAGACACAGTAACAAACATAGGATGGTAAAATCTGCTAAGGACCAAGTGGCATAAGGAACAGACACTGACAGTGGGGGCAGACGTATCTATGGTGGTGAGGGGGAAAGGGCTCCTGGTGAAGAGACCTTTGAGGAGGGTCCTGAAAGAAAGAAGGAGTGTGGAGATGCAGGGAGAGTGCTCAGGCCCACGTTAGAAACCAGGGCAAAGGTCCTACTGAGAATGTGGATGTCCATACTCAAGGGAGAACAAAGCGGCCAGAGTGGCTGGAATGCAGAGAGTGAATGGAAAAGACTACAGATGGAGTCAGAGACCGCACAGGAACAAATCATGTAGGATCTTTTGGAACTGCCCACACTGTCTTTTGTTTGATTATTTATAATTTTCTTCTCTCAGGTACCTGGGTGACTCAGTCGGTTAGGCATCTGGCTTTTGCTCAGGTCATGATCCCAGGGCCCTAGGATCAAGTCCCACATGGGGCTCCCTGCTCAGAGGGAAGCCTGCTTCTCCCTCTGCCTGCCACTCCCCCTGCTTGTACTGTTTCTCTTTCTGTCTCTCTCAAATAAATAAGTAAAAATTTTAAAAATAAATAAGTAAATATTAAAAATAAAATAAAATAATAAATTTTTTTCTTTCCCATTAGGCATCTCAACTCTATCATCAGGGATCATGTTTATCTTATTTACTGTTACATTCCCCAGAGACTAGTCGTGTGCCTAGTATACACTGGGTATTCAAATACTGAATGAAATCAGGTTAAATGTAAATCCAGAAATTCTCTTTACCTATCCAGTAGGCCCAACAGCTATTACACTGACATAAAAGGCTACTCTTACTGGTTAAACATTCATTTTTATCAAACATAACTCTAAACTAGGTGATAATCTGCTCACTGGTTTTCACTAAAGCAATGGCTGCTGACTGACCCTGTTGTAAGGTCTTCTGCTAGATCATAGAAGAGACTACAGCCCCACTACGATTTCCCTCTTCAAGTACTAAGGAAGGGTAAGGAACTCAGGTATTGAGAAACCTGCAATGTAAAGTTGTAAAAAAAATGGAAAAAGCAGTAAACAGTAGGGGCAAACTGCCTTCCACTTACCATGACAATTCAGTTTTCCTGAAATTTGAGGAAATAGTTCCCACTAAGTCCAAAAACCCGCCAATGCCTCCTAAGCTTGGTTAGAGAACCCCTATAACCAAGAAGAGATGATACGGTTGCACGAAGGTGCAGCTAGCTTACTCTAGGGGTTAGGATCTGAGACTAGCTATTTAAAATCCTGGGACTTCTATTGGGAGCTAAATATTTGCAGCATGCATATGCATATATATGCCACCTCTTGCCAAATGCTGCCGTTATGAAGGCAACAGAAATGCCCAAATGATTTCCAATCATTTAAAAGCTATATCTCTACAAAATTTTGCCGCCTGTGTAACCACCTCATACGGCAGTCAAGAACTTCATATATTCATCTTTTAGTTCCACACTTTCCAAACAATGTTAGATTCAGTACTGCCCATTATTCCTAATGATCAAACTCACCACCTACTGTTCCTTTCTCAAAAGTACAGTCTTAGTAGATGTGCTGCCGAAGTGAGCACTCAAAAGTACAGTCTTACAAATGAAGTATGCAGAATGCCTATTAACCAAGATGTTAAAAATTCAGTAAAAATTAGAATTATATGATAAATGAAAGGTGCTAACTGAAACATAAAGGCACAAATACACATAACACGTAATTCACTTACTATAAATATGAAAAGTAACTAGATATTTTATTAATTAGCATGAAAAGTTCATGTTCAAAATTATCACCTGCTCTAAAACTGTAGAACCACTCCAGCCTTCAGTGCGTTTGATTTGGCCAGAATAGTGGGGTTTTTGTTTGTTCGCTTGTTTTGTTTTAATGTCAGTTTGAGTGCTTTCAGAAGTACAATTACTCTGTTTTACCAAAGATCCTACCACTTCCACCTATGTTATTTGTCTGACTCATTTCTGTTATTTGTCTGACCCTAAAGGTATTTAAATTTGCAAACCTTGCAATTATAGGTGAAGACGTTTGGCCTCTTAGGCAAATTCTGAAATGATTTTGGAAAACACTGCAATTACCACTGTCCTGGACAAGCACTAAATTTTTTCAGTGATACAAACATCACAGAAAAATAAACAATGAAATATTTTCCTAAGGTAACCTTGGGTTTCCATTCTATTTTCAGATTCTCTAATAGTAAAAACACTTCAGGGGTGCCTGGGTGGCTTGGTGGGTTGAGCATCGCACTCTTGATTTTGGCTCAGGTTATGATCTTGGGGCAGTAGGATCGAGCACCCATCAGGCTCCAGGCTCTGCACTCAGTGCAGAATCTGTTTGAGATTCTCTCTCCCTCTGCCCCTCCCCCTGCTCCTGTGCTCTGTATCTCTCTCTCTAAAAGAAGTAAATAAAATCTTAAAAAGACAAAACAAAACACTTCAGAAGTCCACTACCCCAATTTTCATTATTTGCCTATTAGGTTTGATTAGAAAACCACTGGAAAAGAGAGAAGCAAAGTGACTTGTCCAGGTCACACAGCCAAGTAACTCAGTTACAAAATGTTCTTGAGTTTACTCCCTTCTCCTAGAAAGATTTTGATTTCATCAAGGGGAAAGATTAGCATTTCCCATTATTTGGAGACTTTTTCTAACACTCCACTCAGCAAGCATTCAACAAGTGGTACTAAGATTTGCTCCCAAGAGATGAACTCAGTTCTTGTTTATAAATAATTAGATCTCAACTTACACAATGTTTTATGTCAATTATAGCTCAATAAAGCTGGAAATAAATAAATAAACGGCCAGAACCCAGCAAAGGTCAAGTAGAGAGAACAGATTCCTATTCAGCAGTGACAGTATTTGTTGAATGAATGAAGAAATAAATGCAACTTCAGTTCAGTGGGTATGCCTGTAGTCAGTGGCCTTCAAAAGGACAAAGGAGCCAAAGGCATAACAATGGCTAAAACTTCACCTTTCTAACTACTTTCAGACAGACACCAGCCTTAAATAAGATCTTTTCACATGGGAGAAACAAAAAAACAGGTTCCTAATTCAGTTCCACAATGCCTTATTAAGCCAAAATACAGCATTTTCCCAGGCCAGTAAATTACCAAACCATGTGTTAAATAATAAACCCATCTTCATGATACCTAAAATTTTAGGGTATAGCTCAGACTTGATTCCAATGTTTTCCAGAGTAATTCACAAACACATTATTTCAGCATTTCTTCCACATCTAGGCAGAATATCAAAACCCACCATTCTTAGGGCAGTGAAAATACACTGTATGATATTAAATGTTAATATATCACTATGCGCTTTTCCAAATCCATGGATTTACAGCACAAGTGAAGCCTAAGGTAAACTATGGACGACTTTGGGTGAGCTTGATGTGTCACTATTGGTTCCTCCTTGGTAAGAAAAAAAGAAAAAGGGCACCATTCTGATGAGTGATGTTGACAATGGGGGAAGCTATGCATGTGTGGGGCAGGGGCATATTTGGGAAATCTCTGTACCTCCCTCTAAATTTTGTTATAAAGTTAAAGATGCTCTAGGGGCGCCTGGGTGGCTCAGATGGTTAAGTGTCTGCCTTCGGCTCAGGTCACAATCCAGAGTCCTGGGACTGAGCCCCGAATTGGGCTCCCTGCTCCTCGGGAAGCCTGCTTCTCCCTCTCCCACTCCCCCTGCTTGTGTTCCTGCTCTAGCTATCTCTCTCTCTGTGTATAAATAAATAAAATCTTAAAAAAAAAAGTTAGGGACACCTGGGTGGCTCAGTTGGTTAACTGGCTGCCTTGGCTCAGGTCATGATCCCGGCGTCCTGGGATCGAGTCCCTCGTCGGGCTCCTTGCTCGGCGGGGAGCCTGCTTCTCCCTCTGCCTCTGCCTGCCTCTCTGTCTGCCTGTGCTCGCTCTCTCTCTCTAACAAATAAATAAATAAAGTATTTAAAAAAAAAAAGATTAAAAAAAAAGTTAAAGATGCTCTAAAAATACTGTCTTTAAAAAAGTAAAAATGAATTTTAAAGGAAATAAAACCCCACAACATTCTGCAATATCCTTTTCCAAGTATAGCTTACAGCACGGCTCAATAATTTAAAACACACGTGCCCTTGCCTGGGTAGCATCCAATATTCTTTGGAAGCCTCCACATTCCAATGCCAAGCAGGGCTGCAGGTTTTTAGTTATTGACTATTTTTCCCTTTGTTTGTTTCCTTTTTTACTTTTTTTAAGACTTTATTTATTTATTTGAGAGAATGAGAGCAAGCATGAGCAGAGGTGAGGGGCAAAAGGAGAAGTCCTCCAGCTGAGCAGGGAGCCTGAACACGAGGCTCAATTCCAGCACCTTTGGGATCTCAACCTGAGCCCAAAGCAGACACTTAACCAACTGAGCCAGCCAGGTGCCCACCCTTTGCTTGTTTCTTAAACTTCCATTAGCAGGATCAAAGTAAATGTGCGTGGAAATTCTTGCACCTGGACCAGATTCTTCACTTTCATCTTCTATTCTAGGCCATATCATCTTCCAACTAAGCTCACATGGTGGGGGAAAATTTGCTACTTTTCCTGCTTCTTTTTATATTTCATGTTGTGTATTTTTCATTTTTTTCTTTGACCCTTTCATTAGACAGAACACACAAGCTCAAACATAGCCCCCTGCTTATTCTTTGGGAAAGGAACAAATGGTGCTTACACTCAGCCTAGGATAAATAAAGGTGGGAGAAACTGAACACAGGATAAGGGTGGGGAGAAAGTGGTTAAGTTCCGCACTGGGGAGTAGAGGTTAAGAAAGAAGCAGCCATGATCTGCAGTTCTATTTTGATTTTCACAACAGTCATCTCTTCTCAAATAAGAATGCCAAAATTACAAGACGACAAAATGTGTAACTCTGAATTTAAGGTGCTCCTTTTCTCTATGGTGGAGTATATCTGTGAACTGGGAATGGGAGGGAGGTGGGCAAATTCTGCTACTGGGGAAGCTACAGTAGATAGCTCCTACGGGCATAAGAACACCTGCCGGAATCGATCTTGGACTCATGAGTGTGCAATCTGGGCATGTGAGGGCATTAATGCCCCCCTGGAGCAAACCCCTGCCAACAGGCCAGGGGCCAGAGGATAAATGCTCCCCGTCTGAGGTATATTCAAATTTCTCCCTAGAAGATCCCAGTAGTTTTCAGCCCAGTTGCCCACAATGGTGACCTACTAAACAAATATTCTCACAGCAGCTTTCTCTCCTGTTTCATTTTCCCAAACCTCCACTACTGATTTCTGATAACCTCAGGCTAGCACTGGGAGAACAAGCACTAGGCAGCAGCTTTCTCAATACATGAGGCTCACCCCGTCTCAGGACAGAAGTCTAATACTTCAAGGAAGCAGGCAGGTCTAGTACCATTTCCACATGCAAGTGGGACAAAAGGAAGAAAAGAATTTATATGGAACCAGGGCCTGGTTACATTGCTTGATGTGAATGCAATGACATAAAGTATAAAGGTGTCCCTTGAAAACTGGGACAGGCAATTTGAGAACAAAAATCATAATCAAAACTCCCTATGCTCCTTTCCATGGAAGTCCTGCAAGGACTCACCAATGGATCATCACAATGTGCCTGGAATGATGAAAATACTAATAGACAACTGAGCCTTGAGCAATGCAGCAGTTGGGGGCTGACCCCTCCCATGCGGATTTAGACCATACATGATACACATCTCTGTATCCATCCCCTTCCCCTAGGGGAGTTGGATGGTAGGAATAAAGAATCTTTTGAAGTCTGTATACTGCTAAATGGTGCAGGAAGAGAAGTGGGCTGCTAATCATTATTATCCAGCTGAGGAAGGCAAAGGCAGAAGATTCACTCACACATCATTGAATTCCTCCAGAGACCTTGCAGGTGTAAAAACATCCAACAGACCGATCACCTATAAGAAAATAGAAAAATCAAGCAGTAAATAAATATAGAACCATAATACCCATCAGGTTTTAACCATTTTAATAGGAACTGATTTCAAATCCCACTACCTTAGTTCAATGACATCACATCATCATATACTTAACTACAACTTATTTTTTTAACCAAATTATGCTTTTGATTTTTTTCTTATTAGCATCACCTCCCAGAATACCATTAAAAACATCATTTCTTTAGAATTTGCTCATATATAGCCATTAGTTTATCAGGAAACAAAAAGATTTAGGGCGGGACGCCTGGGTGGCTCAGTTAGTTAAGCAGCTGCCTTTGGCTCAGGTCATGATCCCAGCATCCTGGGATCGAGTCCCACATCAGGCTCCTTGCTTGGCAGGGAGCCTGCTTCTCCCTCTGCCTGTGCCTACCACTCTGTCTGCCTGAGCTCTCTCTCTCTAATAAATAAATAAAAATAAAAATCTTAAAAAAAAAAAGATTTAGGGCTCTTGACTTATACATACACTGATAGTCTAATGATGAGTAAGCAGGAAAAAAGTCACACTTCAACCGCCATTACTATAGTATCATTTTTCTTTAAACAAAAAAAAGATTTTATTTATTTATTTGACAGGCAGAGATTACAAGCAGGTGGAGAGGCAGACAGAGAGAGAGAGAGGAGGAAGCAGGCTCCCCACTGAGCAGAGAGCCCGATGTAGGGCTCAATCCCAAGACCCTGAGACCATGACCTGAGCAGAAGGCAGAGGCTTTAACCCACTGAGCCACCCAGGTGCCCCTCATTTTTCTTTTTTCTTTTTTTTATTTTTATTTTTTTTTAAGATTTTATTTATTTATTTGTTAGAGAGAGAGAAAGCGAGCACAGGCAGACAGAGTGGCAGGCAGAGGCAGAGGGAGAAGCAGGCTTCCTGCTGAGCAAGGAGCCTGATGTGGGACTCGATCCCAGGACGCTGGGATCATGACCTGAGCGGAAGGCAGCTGCTTAACCAACTGAGCCACCCAGGCGTCCCTCATTTTTCTTTTTCAAACATATTATTATTCCATGAAAATTTTCCGTATGTAGTCTTCAAGACTGACGTTTTTTGAGTCCCAAAATATTCTCTTAGTATATTCTTAGTGTTATTCTTAAAATATTCTTAATATTCAGACACTTTTCTTAGTCATCGTCAAGTATTTAGATCAGACTATTTAAAAATGAAAAAAAGAGGGGCGCCTGGGTGGCTCAGTGGGTTAAAGCCTCTGCCTTCGGCAAAGGTCATGATCCCAGGGTTCTGGGATCGAGCCCCGCATTGGGCTCTCTGCTTAGCAGAGAGCCTGCTTCCCTTCCTCTCTCTCTCTGCCTGCCTCTCTGCCTAATTGTGATCTGTCTGTCAAATAAATAAATAAAATCTTTTAAAAAAAAGAAAAGGCCACCCTTATACAAGGATGAAGCGAAAACTACTTAATACTCAGTAATCCATGGTTTTTGAGCAGTTTTTCTGGTCATGGACTTACACTTACTAATCCATATAGACTACCACCATTCCCAAACCACCCCCAGTTACTCCTAAAACCAGAATTAAGAATATCTGGAGACGAAACAAACAAAAGCTAAATGGCCTTCAAGAACAGACCCATGACTGGGCCACATTAGCATGCTGCTCTAAGCTCGCAAGTTAAATGAATAGTTCTGAAAGTAAAATATACCTATGCTGAAAACATTATCATAAAAAAGAACACTCATTTAACTATCAGAATTTTAAAAGCAATTTCAATTATACAGCCTGGACCCAAAAAGGAAACAAGCCCAAAAAAAGGCCTTGGAAGTCAAGAATAGTTTTTCAAGACTTTACATCTTATTCCAAAGGAAAAGTAGTTATCTGTATGATCATTACCCACACAACTGTATACAAGAAAATCAAAATTACTTATAATTGCTCTACCTATTATAACTATCATTAACATTTTGAGATATTTCCTTTGATGTTTCTGATGTATGTAAATTAAAGTTAGGGTTATATTCTGCATAGGTTTATATCCTGCCTTGTCACTTACTATATAATGATTATATCTTCAAATATTTTTCATGCTCTACCATTTGTATATATCATAATCTAACCAATTTCCTATCTTTGGACATTTAAGGACCATTGCAAGTATGTATACACACATATGTGCATATGTGTGTGTAATATATATTTTTGCACATCTTGTATTTCCTTCCAGAAAATAAGTTTCAAGAAATAGAATTATAGCATCAAAGGATACCAATATATTTAAGGATCAGCTTACATTCTCACCAACAGTGTATCCCTGACCTTATGACAGCTCTGAATGGTGCTTTAAATTTAAGTCAAATCATTTTCTTTTACCTTCGCCATCTAAACCATAATTGTTTTCCCTGAGTTTGATATACTGCTGGCTTAAGACCTCTGGTCTTCTGATTACTCTCCCCATCCTCACTTGTACTTTAGGCAACTGAGATCTAGAAGCCAATTTTATTCAACTGTTCCAATATTTTCTAAACATTGATTCTTGTTATGTGAGATGCCTCATCTCCCCAGTGCAACAGGAAAAGTTTAAAACAATTCACATTGTTTTACATTATTTCAGTGGTGATTGTGAAAATCCTCAGATTAAAGTAAATCACCAGAGATCAATTTACACAGGATTTTTCATGCAAGAGGTATCTCAAAGACAAAATAAAGTAAAACTTAAAAATAAGTCCAAATCATTTTCAAATAACAGCTCCAACTTCAATTTGAAAACACAAGCATTTTGGAATCCAACAGCTTTAGGTCGGAACTCCACAGTCAGTTTGTCATTTCCTGGATCCATGAATTTATGTCTTCTTCAATCCAATAATCTCTGCTCTTGGAATAGTGCCTGGCACACAGTACTTCAATTAGTATTTGTTAAATAAATGAAAAAAGGATATCTTCTCCAAGCTTCACTTCCTCATACGGAAGAGAGAGGGGTGCTCATTTTTACTACATTGTGGGGAAGATTAAGTCGACAATGTAACTGAAGGTGCCTAGTCCAAAGGCCCAACCCTCTGTTGATTACCAAAGTAAGTGGTGACAGTCCTTAAATTTTATAAAGAATTACAAAATACAAATCACAGAAACAATTTTGAAGCAGCTACTTCCAGTACAAAATTTGAGATACAAAACTAAGCTATATTATTCAAATGATTAAGAAGCATGACTGTCAGAAGCACAATAGACTAATTTGGAAAAAATAATAGGGCAAGCATGTTAGTAAACAGCCTATCAAATTTAATTTCCTAAAAAGGACCTATTTTATGAGATTAAAACTACTCATATTACATCAAAGTATTTTTAATTTTTTGTGGGCTTTTACTAATATCCCTTCTCCATTAATAAGTTTCCCAGCATTAGAATAGGTCTGGGAACTTTTAGGAATATTCCATAATCTATTCATCTCTATTTTTTAAATGGAAATTTCCTTTTAAATCAAGTTACATTTTAGCCTATCTCTTTATTCTTTTTGCCATTATATATTTTCAGACACCCAAAAGTAACCCAGGAATCAATTATTTAGAAAAGACATTTATAATAGAAATAATTAGCAAATGTCTCTGATGACTGTCCTGCAACGGTCCAAAAGCTGACAGACAAAAGTTAACACACATTTTTACTAACTTGGCACATATTCAAGAAAAAAACCTACCTTAACCCAGTCACCAAAGACAATATCTAATATATTTAACACAAGTGCACCAAGACAATGACTTGGCCTACCATGGCAGTGTTACATCTAAAGCTCCCAAATAAAATGTATTAAAGGATTCCTTTTTTTTTTTTTAAATCTCAAAACGCACAGATCTCCAGGCCCTTAACACCAGGCAGTCTTTGTAGTACCTATCCAGAAACCAAAAAGATGCAACTGGCAGGCTGCTTCCCTTTCATTTTTCCTTAGAGCAGGTGTTAATGAGATCAAGGTCATGAGTCCAATCAGGAATGCACTAGCTAACTGCGTTCACAGAGTAACTCTTACAGGCACAGAGGACATAGCCCTAGCTCCTTCTACTCATCTGGTAAACATGTATCTGTCATTCATTATCACTAATAAAAGAAATAAGATGAAACACTGATTCTGAGTCAGGCATTTCTGTGTAAAAGATCACCTGTGCATTTGGCATCTAGAAATTATATAACAGTATATATTGTTATACTCAGTATTGTCAAGAGTCTTAAGCTGCTGCTGTTTCTGGAGGCAGTGGCTAGTTAAAAATTGTACAGTGGCCCTTGGGACGCCTGGGTGGCTCAGTTGGTTAAGCAGCTGCCTTCGGCTCAGGTCATGATCCCAGAGTCCCACATGGGGCTCCTTGCTCGGCGGGGAGCCTGCTTCTTCCTCTGCCTCTGCCTGTGCTTGCTTGATCTCTCTCCCTCTCTCTCTCTGTGAAATAAATAAATAAAATCTTTAAAAAAATAAAATAAAATAAAATAAAAATTGTACAGTGGCCCAAGAGTCATTCATTCATTCATTCATTTAATGGATCTTATTTTTAAGTAATCTCTACACCCAACGAGGGGCTCAAACTTACAACCCTGAGATCAAGAGTCCCATGATCTACTGACTGGGCCAACCAAGTATGACCCAAAAGTTGTTTTTTTTTTACAATTTTATTTATTTATTCGAGAGAGAGAGAGAGCGCATGTACACAAGTCAAGTCGGGGGAGGGAGAGGGAGAAGCAGGCTCCACGCTGAGCAGGGAGCCTGATGTGGGCTCGATCCCAGGACCCTGGGGGATCATGAACTCAGCTGAAGGCAAATGCTTACCAGACTGGAACCACCTGGGCAGTCATTTTTTAAAAAGAAAGAAGAAGAGAAAGAGGAAGATGAAGGAGAGGAACTCCTCTTAAAATCCTCAATTAAATTTATTTGGAGGTCTTGGCTCTTCCCTGCATTAAACTACTTTTACTATTTGAGCTCCTAACAAGTGTTTGTGGAATAGGCTGACATTCAGGGATTTTCCTGTATTGAGTCAAAGTCTGTTAGCCCCTAATGGAATAGAGAACTATAAAACATTCAGCCATATGCCTTTTTTTGTTCAAAACCAAATCACCAATATTTAAGTACAGATGACCCTCTCCATTGATACTGCTAAAGCCTAAACATGTTAACATGAAAAGTCCAACTGCTATTAAGCAAGCTGCTTATGAAACAACTTACATAAATGAAAATCCTGTGTTCTATACTATCAGCCCTCTCTCTCTCTCTTTTTTTTTTTTTAAGATTTATCCATTTATTTTAGAGAGAAAGAGAAAGAGAGAATGCAACAGGGAGGACCAGAGCGGAAACCAAAAGTCAGACACTCAACTGACTGTGCCCCCCAGGCATCCCATCAGGATTCCTGTAGCGCTTCCTAAATTAGAACAATCGTATCCCATCATTGTGGCCTCTTCATTTCTACAAATGTAACCAGCCTAATACTGTCTAAGACACATTCTGAAGTATCTCATTACAGACAATTAAAGCATAATAAACTAAATAAGCTTGTTTCTTATGATTACTAGAAAAACTAAGGCATGGATTCAGATAACCCAAAATAATCTTTGCCCTAAACACTGGTTTAAATGGTCTACGAAGAGAAGCAGAACAATGAAGTGTAGTGCTGGTAATCTAAACCAGATGTTCATAAATGAGCACTGGCAACATCAGTGGGATCCCAGGGCCTCCTCAAAGTGCTTTGGGGTTCCATAAGTGTTTCGTTTGCATTCTATTTTCAAAGTTTTCTTTATTTAAAAAGCTATGATAATGTCTTTCTCACATTTATTAATGTGTAATGAAAAACAGCATACACACTCAACTGTGCTAAAAACCAAATGTAAATGTATCAGTTAGGCTGCCAGGCCACCTTGATTATATGCAGACCTTGGAATAAAGCTTCTCCTCATAGCTTTTTCCATATATCTCAACTTCTTGTAAACATGTCACTGATTGGAAAGGCTACAGCACTGCACTGAACTTTTTAAAAACACAGCTTTGCACATGGATACTCACAAAATTTATACCTAGAAATAGAGGTTATCTGGGGAAAACAGAATTTGCTCAATAGTATGCAATTAAAATAAACCATGAAAATAAATAAGCTATAGCTGTGACTATAACAGCATTGGTAATCCAACTCCAAATTCAAGTCTCAATGTTCCCAATTTAGAAAAAATTTGTATTCTGTGAAACAAGTGTATATTAATAAAGTATCACAGATCTGTAATTTAAAAAAAATTTTTTTTAAGATTTTATTTATTTATTTGACAGACAGAGATCACAGGTAGGCAGAGAGGCAGGCAGAGAGAGAGGAAGGGAAGCAGGCTCCCTGAGCCGAAGGCAGAGGCTTTAACCCACTGAGCTACCTAGGCGCCCCTAAAAAAATTTTTTTAAGTTCAGTTATTAAAACAGAAAAGGTCCGAACAGCCAAATAATAAATTTATACATTTTGAATTTTTTTTCTACACAGTAACAATCAATATAGTCAAATGACTCTAAAATCTCTATGGCCATTGTTTCCACAATGCTACAAATTTTACAGATCCTTTCATATGGCAATCACATACATTCCTTTTAACTTGATTTTAAAATTTAGGAAAATAAGTATTCTCCATTAACTGTTTTTCACTTTCAGCTGATAGTCCAGTCTCAACCTTTTATTTACTGTATTAGGATTCTGAAGCACTCCTTTGCAGGACGGCATTGCTCTCAAATTTCCAAACTGACAGAAAAGAAAAAGTTATGTTTAACTTAAACAGTGTGTTTGTCACATTTATTAAAATACCTGAATCTGGAAAAGCTGCCTTGAAAAACTTTAAAAAGGAAAATTATAATATTAAATTATCTGTAAATTAATAGTCAACTTCGATAGGACATTCAGTGAACATAAGGCACGCTGCCTCAAACTTCCCACTGAAATAACCCATAATACAAAATAGCCTCGGCCTCCCATATTGGGACACTACAGCCTTAAGTAAACCCAGTAAAGAATGGAAATTTTGTTTTTAATATTTTCTCTTAAAAATATTTTTATTAAAACAAAGTCAGTTAATGCTTTCCCTCTGAAACCGTTCAAGTAATACTTGAACTCTAGGAAGATGTACCCATTGATTCCCAAGGCTTTGGGGGGCTACCAGGTATAACAGAGCGACCACAAACACTCTGATACCAGGAGCATGGTCCAAAGTCTGATGCATTCTCATGTATGCCCATCTGTAGTAATTAAAACACAATTTTTTCCAGTCCATTCAAGAACAGCATTTATTCCTTGCATGAGTAACTTACATTTTCATGTTTCATATGTTTAAGTAACCGTAGTTCTCTGTAGGTCCTTTTGGCATGAATAATGGACTGAAATGGTCTGGAGAGCTTCTTCACTGCCACACGTAACCCAGTTTTTGTGTCAAAAGCAGCACTGAGAAAGAAAAAAACACGTAAAGATTTCATCATTGAATGTGCTTCAAAATTAGTACTTATAAGGAAGGCTATTTCATTTCCAAATTAAATGGGTCTATAACAAAATACAAAGTATAAACATAAAACTAAAATGACCTATAATCCCACCATCCAAAGTAACCTTCTTTTATTTTTGGTGTTTCCTTCTCTCTCTCTTTTTTTTTTTTTCTATGCATCTAAATCAGGGACCAGAAAATTTTTTCCTGAAGGGCCAAAGAAAAAATAGTTCAGACTTTGTGAGGCATAGGATCTTGGTCACAACTACTTAACTCTATGGTTATAGCCAGACAATAAGTTTGAAAATGGATGTAGCTGTGTCCCAATTAGCACAAAAACAAGCAGCCTCTTGATCTACAGGAGCCAAAAGACTGATCTACAAAGAGCTGGATTCTGTCCTCTGTGCCTTAGGCCTCACTGGCACCTTGCCACCAAATGCTGCCCGATCAGAGTGGAGGGCTTGGAATGATTTCAGGACAATGAGTTGGCAGAAAAATTTCTTGAGGACCTACAAAGTATCTGCCACTCTTTAGAAACTGAGATATAAGAAGGACAAGTCAACAAATCCCTGCACTCAAGGGATGGAGGAGAGGGGATCAGTAGAATAATCCAGTAATTTCAAACAGTGATGAAGGCTAATGCTAAATAAAACAGAATAATGGGACAAATGACAGAAAGCCAGTGGAGTTTTGCTACTTTAAGTAGGATGTCTGAGCAAGTAGGTTCAAGCCGAGATACCTGAATGATGAGAAAGTAGCAACCATGTAAAGGTATATGGAAAAAGAGCTTCAGAGAGAAGTAAAAAGTAGTAGTATTTTTTTTATTTACTTTTTTTTTTTAAGATTTTTTTAAATTTATTTATTTGTTAGAGAGAGAGAGAGTGAGCACAGGCAGACAGAGGCAGAGGGAGAAGCAGGCTCCCTGCCGAGCAAGGAGCCCGATGTGGGACTCGATCCCAGGACGCTGGGATCATGACCCGAGCCGAAGGCAGCTGCTTAACCAACTGAGCCACCCAGGCGTCCCTATTTACTTTTTTTTTAAGATTTATTTATTTGACACAGTGAGAGAAGGAACACAAGCAGGGGGAGTGGGAGATGGAAAAGCAGGCTTTTTCTGAGCAGGGTGCTGGATGCTGGACTCGATCCCAGGACCCTGGGATCAAGACCTGAGCTGAAAACAGACGCTTAACGACTGAGCCACCCAGGTGCCCCCCAAAAAAGTAGTATTATTAACATTTATTGAGTCTTTATTGCATACCAGTAACTGTTCCAGGCCCTTAACATTAATTTTTGTTAAAACTAAAATCAAAGTAAGTTTTAATCGCTAACACTGCTATGAAGTAACTGCTATTATCATTCTCCCACTCAGAAATGAGGAAACTGAAGCACAGAGACACTAAATAACTTGCCCATGATCACAAAGCTAGAAAGTGGCAGGAGGGAATCTGGATCCACAGCTCATGCTACTAACCACTTGCCATGCTGCCTCTCAGAAGAGCAAGTGCAAACAAAGGAAAGAAGACAGGTAGAAAAAACATGGCATGCTGGAGGGTGTAAAGATGACCTGCGTAGGTGGAACACACAGAGCAGGGAAGAGGAGAAAAGATTGAGGTCAAAGGTACCAGCAGAGGCTAGGTCATGTAGGACAACTACAGCAAGAAACTTGATGTGTATTTTAATTATTTTTAGAGACTGGGCTAATCCGATCATGCTTCATCCTCCTGTTTCTCTCAGTCTCTAATAGGCATCCAAGACCTCTGGATCATCTATTGGGACCAAACTTTTTCCCATGCGACTCTGTACTTGTTCCAGAAGTTCCCCCCACTTCCCTCCCAAATCCCTAGACTAAGTCCTTGCTCTTCAACTCCCAATTTGTTACAAACTACTATAACTCTTCAACCCCTTTCTGAGCCTCCCCTCCATCTCTTTATTTTTTTCCCCCTCCATCTCTTTAATTGAAACTAGGCTTTACCTTGAAGACACTACTCTTACAGCCCTGCCCTTGGAGGGGATTCTCTCTCGTATCCCGTGTACCTCATGGCTAGCAGGTGGGGCAGATGTCCTCCTCACCAACCACTCCTACTTCCAGACTCTGATTCTCCATTTGTTTTACAAAAGCCCCCGCTCACAGCGATTGCTACCTCTCTGTTGCTGTAATCCACTGACCCGGAATTTTCCATTAGTCACTGAAAAGTTAGTTCCTATCTCAAAGTCTCTCTCCACTCCCCACTTCTGTCATCATTCTTGGCAACTTCCAACATCCAGGTGGAGGACACATCCAACATCCTGGCCTCTCAGTTTCCTGACCTCTCCAGGAAACTCCACCCCATCCAGCCTCCTCCATGGTCACACCCTGGACCACTATCACCACCAAAAAGCTGCCCTGCCTACACAGTTTTGAATGCCAGCACCCATTTTTCCATCACAAACCTTCTATGCCTTTTAGTTTACTTATATCCTGACTACAGTGATTTGTGAACCTAATCATCGTTGGCTGATTCCATCCTTCAAGCCCTCTCCCATCTTCATTTCCCTTCTTGCCTGGCTCTCTTTGGCTCTGTCGTTCTCTGTCTCCTACACTCACCTCAATAAATTCTAACTTTGGGTGATCTAAACTATTTAATTCTCCTTGTCTGAATCCAAGAACCAACTGTGGTTGAAAAAAAAAAAGAATGTACAATCAATCATACAGACTGGTTTCATTCTTAAGGCTCTCAAAACTGCCACTTTTTTCTAGGAAGTGCACTTTCTTTTTTTTTTTTTTTTAATTTATTTATTTATTTATTTGTTTGTTAGAGAGAGAGCAAGCACAGGCAGACAGAGTGGCAGGCAGAGGCAGAGGGAGAAGCAGGCTCCCTGCCAAGCAAGGAGCCCGATGCGGGACTCGATCCCAGGATGCCGGGATCATGACCTGAGCCGAAGGCAGCTGCTTAACCAACTGAGCCACCCAGGCGTCCCAGAAGTGCACTTTCTTACTCAAAGTCATCATTTGACACTGTCTCTCTTCTCAAACCTCCAATTCACCCTCTTCCTTCAAAAGTTGCCCAGGCCTTCATCAAGAAAATAGAAACCAGCAAAAGGAAGCTCCATCTGCTTACAGGTAAATCTATAAACCCATCTGTACTTGAACCTATCTTCTCTTCTTCCTCTCTTGCTATAACAAAGTACACATGCCCTTTCTTATGAAAATCCAAAACCTCAATACATGCTCTGGAGGCACCTCTGTCATCCCCTCAAGGACCTCACACCTTCATTTCCTTCCTCTCTCCCTTCTGAGTTTCTCCTTATCTTCTGGGTCATTCTCATCACATAAATATGAGTTATTGCCCATCCTCAAAAAACAAAAAATCTCCCATGAATGCTCTCAGAGTTAGAATTCCCCATTGGTTCTCAACAGTGCAGTTCCTAGACTAGCAGCATTTGTATCACCTGGGATTTATAAGAAATGCAAATTCTCAGGTCCATCTCCCAGACTTGCTAAATTGGAAACTGAAGTGGGTCCAGTAATCTGTATTTATCAAGCCCATCACATAATTCTAACAAACGGTGACGTCTGAGAACCACTAATCTACACCGCTGCTCTTCCACGGACCAGCAGCATCAGCATTATGGGGCAGCTCTTTAGAAATGCAGAATCTCAGGTCTTAAAGTAGAATTTACATTTTGACAAGACCTCCAAGTAATTCATGTGTATCTTAAGGTTTGACTCATTTCCTCAGCTCCCATTCTTTTCTCAATCCATCACACTGAAACTACTCTTCTCAGGTCATTAATGACCTGTTACCAAATTCAATGGCCGTGTTTCTGGATCACCAGTTGATCCAGGATCCAGTTGATCCATTTCCCCTTTCTTGAAACACTCTCCATTCTGGAGTCCATATCAGCACATTCTTTTTTTTTTTTTAATTTTTATTAACATATAATTTATTATTTATTTCAGGGGTACAGGGCTGTGATTTATCAGTCTTACCAGTACTCACCATAGCACATACCTTCCCCCAAGTCCATAACCCAGCCACCCTATCCTTCCCCCACTACCCCAGCAGCCCTCAGTTTGTTTCCCAAGATTAAGAATTTCTTATGGTTTATCTCCTTCCCCAGTCCTATCTTGTTTCATTTTTCCCTCCCTTCCCCCACAAGCCCCCACCCTGCCCTCAAATTCCTCATATTAGAGAGATCATATGATAATTGTCTTTCTCTGACTGACTTATTTTGCTTAGCACAATACCCTCTAGTTCTATCCACATCATTGCAAATTACAAGATTTTGGTTTTTTGATGGCTAAATAGTATTCCATTGTGTGTGTGTGTGCGTGTGTGTGTGTGTGTGTGTGTATCACATCTTCTTTATCCATTCATCTGTTGATGGACATCTAGGCTCTTTCCATAGTTTGGCTATTGTGGACATTGCTGCTATAAACATTCTGGTGCACGTGCCCCTTTGGATCACTACATTTGTTTTGTTTTGAAGATTTTATTTATTTATTTGTTAGAGAGAGAGAGCGAGCACAGGCAGACAGAGAGGCAGGCAGAGGCAGAGGGAGAAGCAGGCTCCCTGCCGAGGAAGGAGCCCGATGTGGGACTCGATCCCATGACGCCGGGATCATGACCTGAGCCAAAGGCAGCCGCTTAACCAACTGAGCCACTCAGGTGTCCCTGGATCACTACATTTGTATATTTTGGGTAAATACCCAGTGGTGCGATTACTGGGCCATGGGGTAGCTGTATTTTCAACTTTTTGAGGAACTTCCATACTGTTTTCCAGAGTGGCTCCACCCACTTGCATTCTCATCAACCGTGTAGGAGGGTTCCCTTTCTCTGCATCCTCACCAACACCTGTCGTTTCCTGACTCGTTAATTTCTACTGTTTTTCTGTGACCTCTATGGTAGCTCCCTCTCTGACTCCACAGCCTGTGGTCCCTCTACTTGGAACTGTTAGTTCCTCAGGGCCTGACACTGAGCCCTATTCTCTCTCCCACATTCTAGATGATCTCATCTATACCTAAGACTTTAAAATGCTGTCTTATATTGAAAACTTGCAAATCTATGTCTCTCACTGAAATCTCTCTTTTTGAGTCTGACTGCCTACCTAACACCTCCACATGAAAACCACATAAGCACCTTAAAACTTAACAAATTCAAAACACCTGGAACTATTCTTCTCCCTGTTTCCTATGTCTCAATAAATGGACTTTCCATCCAATTGCTCGAGCTAAACATTTGAATATCCTTGATTTCCTCCAGCCTCCTGGCCCCCATCCAAATCTATCAGCAAGTTTTGTCATTTCCTTCTCCAAAATACATCTCTAATTCAACTTCTCTTCATTTCACTGCTACCATACTAGTCCAAATCATCCTCATCACCAGCCTGCCTTCTTATACTAGTCTCCCTGTTTTGTTCCCTTCTTACATACTCTCCATAAGCATCCAATTCAATCTTTCAAAAATATAAATTAGAAGACAACACCCACTTCTTCAAATCCTTCAAGGAATTTCCTTGGCATATACAATAAAATGCAAATTTCCTATTTCCTATCATAGCCTACAAGGTTCAGGTTATCTGACCACCAAGGACCACTCCATCCTGCTCCTGTCATTCCTTCCTTTCCCTCAGGCACAGTTTTGAACATGCTGCGTCCTTTCAGTTTCTTAAATTCTTCAATGGGCTGTTTCTGGTTCCTGAGCTGCTCTTCTCTCCCATGTCCACTCCAACCCACAGCAGAATCCTTATGCTTCAAGCTCTGGCTTAAATTGCCATCCCCCCTTGAGATTATCAACAGGTCTCAGTTATTCTGCCACAACACCCTCATCATTTCCTTTCTTATCCTACATAGAGGGGGAGTTCACCTCTCTCCCCCCTCCTTTTCCTACAAACCCATAAACTAATTACTTCTTTCCTCTTGGAAGTACCAGGTAAATGTATACTCTTCTCTACACCCCTTAATGGCTCAACTGAGATAGAAAATGGCTACTGCCATGTGACCCATCCTCCTCAACTCTTCACCTCAGTTTGCCTGCCTACCTGCATGTTCCCCCTCCTCCACTGGTAAGCCCTTTGGGACATCTTGGAGCAACAAGTATCATCAGGTTTCTAGCTGAACTGCCCATGACTGAATGTGCAAGTTCAATTCAGTGGGGAAGAAATAAGAAGCCCATTTGAACTGCCTGTCCAAGCCATTCTCCATGCCAGCTTTACAGTAATAAAGTACATATTTTTATCTCTGACGCCTGTATCTATTTAGAGAAAGGCAGGCTAGGATTAATCAGTACCCTACCCCAGTGATCACAATTTATTACTGTATCTTTATTTACCACCCAGCAGAGTGGTTAAATAAAGGCTGGGGCTTTGGTATTAGACTATCTGGTTTTAATTTCAGTTCTGCCACTGAGTAGTGCATAATCTTGAAAGTTAATTAAATTCTCTCAGCCTCCCAAATAAATGATAAGGTATATATTAATAAGGAGAATGGTTGTTAAGATTAAATGGGATAACTTTTGTAGTAGTTTTAGCAAAAGGACCTAGCCCATAGTCAAGCTTAAATACTGGATGTTAATAATGTCTGCCTTTCCCACTCATCATAAGCACCTTGAGGGCAGTTAGTGTCTTCTGCTTTATTCACCACTGTATCACACAGGACTTAGCATCATGCATGGCACATATATATTCTCAAAAAATGCTTTACAAAAGTATAAGAGCATTCTGTAATGTAGTCATCTGAAACATGTAAGAAAAAACTTCAACTTTATTAGGTGGCTCTCAATTTTTATAAATTCAATAGCATCCAGAAGTGTCCACCTGGCTCAGTCAGTGGAGCGTGCAACTTTTGATCTCAGGGTTGTAAGTTCGAGCCCAGACTGGGTGCAGAGATTAAAAATAAAATAAAATAAATAAATTCAATAGCATCCAACAAGGAACTCACATTAATGTTAGAAACCTATAATCACTGAGTGCTTACTATTATAAGGCACCGTTTTTAGATCTTTACATGAATGAGCATCTGTATCACAACTTTATAAAAAGACATTATTATGATTCCCATTTTACAGATGAGAAGACTGAGGCACAAAGAGTAATGGTGCCCACAGTACAGAAAGAACATCACAGAGCTGAGATTCAGATTCAAGTGGTGTGTTTTCAAGCATCAACTCTTAATGGATACTATTGAATGGATCCTCAATGGATCTCTGACTACAACTCTTAATGGATAACCAAGCTCAACTTTGCAAAAAGTTTGGTCCATTTTAAATGTATTCTAATTGTATAAACTCTGTTTTTCTAAAAAGCTTCCTACTATAATTAATTGCATTTCATATGGAAAAAGTTCAGGTAGTATTAACGAAAAGTATTTCATAAGAAATAACCTTTGCAAAAAAAAAAGAAAAGAAAGAAAGAAAAGAAATAACCTTTGCTCTCTTTGTATTACTCAATTTAGGGGAAGTTTTTCAATCCCTAAAATTCTACTACTCCCTGTGAATCCAGAATACTGGAGGAGGCAAAGATGTGGAATTTTGCAAATAACAAAATACCACTTCCTGATT
>ML096518.1:29316-40324 GCA_003697995.1 Taxidea taxus jeffersonii | reverse complement strand
GTATCACATACAGTTTTCGTATTAATAGGCATTGGGGTTTTTTTGGCAAACGTGGGACATCCATTAGCATATCTACTGACTTGGATGTCTCATTTACAGATTTGTTAGGCTGAAGTTTGGATTTTAAATAATCAGACATGCCTGCCTCTCTGTCTGCCTGTGCTTGCTCTCTCTCTCTCTCTAATAAATAAATAAAATCTTAAAAAAAATTAAATAATCAGACATATGATAAGATTTAAAAACTGTCCAGAATTTGAAATTGGAAGTTTCTTTGTGTCCAAATGGTCATGGATCTTAATATAAAAAATTGTCCAGCTGTTTCCAATCAAAAGGGTAAAACTGTCTCCAGTTCCCAGAAGCCTACACTGGCCTATTTCACGATTATCTATGGAGAGTGAAATACTATTTTTATGCATGTTTATTTTCTTCTTATGAAGTTATCATTAATATAAATGGCAATTATGTAAAATTAAATTATAATAAGTGAGCATCTTCAATAAATTTCTAAGTTCTATTTTTTTGTTATCCCTTTAAAATAAATAAGTACTAGAAAATGTCTGAAGGGGTCTCAGAAAATGATTTTTTGAATGGTGATCAGATAATTGCATGACAAGTAACTGTAGAGTTTGGTTTGATTCCATTCATTTGCAAGAGGGTTGCCAGACTAGGGGGGCCTGTGGGTGGTTCAGTGGGTTAAAGCCTCTGCCTTTGGCTTGGGTTGTGATCCCAGGGTCCTGGGATCGAGCCCCGCATTAGGCTCTCTGCTCGGCGGGGAGCCTGCTTCCCTTCCTCTCTCTCTGCCTGCTTGTGATCTCTGTCTGTCAAATAAATAAATAAAACCTTTAAAAAAAAAAAAGGCAGTTGCCAGACTTAACAAATAAAAATATTGGACATACAGTTAAGTGTTCATGTACCAAATGTGCATCTGACATGGAGCCTAGTCATGATGGGGGGCCTGATGATTTTTGAGTCTGCCTCCAAAAGCCAGGACTAACCTAGAACATGCTTCTGTTAAAAAAATTATTTGCTGTTCATCATAAATTCAAATTTAATGAGCATCCTGTATTTTATCCGACAACCCTAATTTGGAGGAACTGGCTGCTTGCCATGACACTAAATGTACTATTGTAATTTTTCATTCTGCATTATACTTATGTCATTAGTCTTAGTTATAAGAGAGAAGAGCAAATTAAATTGGATAGCAGAATATCACTGAATGAGATTACTCTGGATTTTTACTCTATCAGCATTTTCCTTTGCTAATGCTGAAATCTCTATGAGTTGGAGAAGAGGATTTGTTGTGAGATACTTTAGGGTGGGATAGGTCAGGATTTTGTAAATGGAACGATTTCCAAAGAAATTCCCTGCATCCGGCAAAGCCTCACTTTTACCAGCAGTGGCTGGTAACTCTCTAGTGCATGGATATGCCAGTAGAAGGAGGAACATAGGTTAGATTTATCTCTCCTTATATCCTGGAAGTTCAGAGCTTTACATTTTTACAGGAATAAAGGTTCTCATTTCATCAGTCAGCCCAGGGAGTTCAGGTTAATTTAGTGATCTATTGTATATCTATGGTGCAAGTTAGTGTACATTGCAAAGCCCCTTGCATTCTTAAAGAGCAAGGAGCACTATTTAGGGAATAAGTAGCCTTTGCTTGGTTTTATTATTTGTAATAAAAGCCCAATTTATTCAGCACTTAATATGGGCACCAGATAAATGATCTTGAGTCATTATTTCTCTTATCCTCACAACATTGCTCTCAGTTAGGTATTTTATGTCCATTCTATAAATAAGTTTTAATTTTAACCTGGGTTCATACAATTGCCAAGTGCAGAGCTTGGTTTTAAACTAAGTTCTTATGAGAAAACATATATTTACCATCAAAGCTCTTGTGTGAAAACATAACATTTTAACCAACACACTTTGTGTGTTGCTTTTGCTTTAAAGCATGAGATGGCTGCTAGCAAAGCCCTCCCTATTAAGCCCCTTTACCTTCACTCAAAGTTACAATTCCTTTTCCCAAATGCCAGGCGTATTGAAGATCTGCTCACTTGGAATTCAGGCAAACAGGCCAGATGCATTCCTCCAGGGTGCTAGGGAAAATGGAACTAAATGAATATTTTCTGCTGAAAATGAATCACATTTCATGTCAACGGATGGGTTCAACAATGTAACTCTCAAGTTTCTGCCATTTGGCATTTTCTTTCTCTTTTCTCTCTCTCTCAAATAAAAAGAAAAGAGAGAGAGAAGGGGGTAGAAGCAAGTGGGGTAGAAGCAGAGGGAGAGGGATAAGCAGGCTCCACTGCTGAGTCCAGAGCCTAATGAGGGCCTTGATCTCATGACCTTGAGATCATGACCTGAACCAAAACCAAGATTTGGATGTTTAACCAACTGAGCCACCCAGGCACCCCTCATTTGGCATTTTCTATCTTAGGGTAAAATTCTTTAAGAAGAGCTAATGCAAGGAGAAGTCAGCTGGCATGTTGGGATACTCGGGAAACCATGTGGGGAGGCTCACATGACAAGAAACTGACACCTTCACCAAAAAGAGGCAAGGAACGGAAACCTGCTGCCAATACCCATATGAGTGAGCCATCTTGGAAGTGAATTCTCCATCCCAGGGAAGCCTTCAGATGGAAGCATCCCTGGCCAACAGCTTGACCGCAGTCTCATGAGAGACCCTGAGCCAGAATCTCCTAGCTGAGCTGTCTCTAGGTTCCTGATAAATAAATATTTGTTACTAAAAGCTGCTAAGTTTGGTTAATTTGTTACATAACAATAGATAAATAATGTGCAACAAATGGGAGGGGTTTTGTGAAAGTGTTTTAGGTGAGGGAAGAGCATGTGCTCAGATCAGAAAGGAAGAACATGACATGTTAGAGGAAATGAAAGCACGTAATACTACCAGAGACTCCAATTTGGGGCAGAAGGGACTGGGGAGGGGTAGTGAGACAAGCAATTCCTGAATGGTCTTAGAAAACATGGAAAGGAGTTAGGAATTCTTCCTGTGGCCTGGAAACTTTACAAAAGAGGAAACTCAAAGATATGGTATAACTGGAAGAAGGTGTATGTTCTTTTTATCTTGTTCTACTACTTTCTCTAATAACATAATTTCTTTTTAGCTTAAAGTCTTTTTTTTTAATATATTATTTATTTATTTGACAGACAGATCACAATAGGCCGAGAGGCAGGCAGAGAGAGAGGAGGAAGCAGGCTCCCCGCTGAGCAGAGAGCCCGATGTGGGGCTCGATCCCAGGACCCTGGGATCATGACCTGAGCCGAAGGCAGAGTCTTAACCCACTGAGCCACCCAGGCACCCCTTAGCTAAAAGTCTTAATTAAATGTATAACCATTGTATAAGAGCTCAGAAATGTAGAAGCCACCAATTACATGGACCTTGAAAATGGGGATGAGGTTAATAACCAGTATAGCACATTGTTATTTTATCAGAACTGGGAAGGGTAGTTTCTGGTGGTTTCATTTGGGAAACTCCTTATGAAACCCTACATGTTCCATATTTCTATGAGGCACTTGGTCCAAGGAAGAAGAAGGTGATGGTAGGCCTACTCTGCTTTAGTTATCTTGGAGTTGCTAATGAACTATAATTAAAATGATACTTCCTTCTGGTAAGTTACTGCTTGTAACACCAGGGAATAGGTGACCATCCAGTTGCTCTACATTTGGCTCATTTTACCATCACAGCTAAAGTGTAAAGTGCTGTCATGAGATGAAAATAGTGTTCAAGGTGAGCATATGAATGGGCATTAGCCCTGCCCTCATCTAAAGCTTGTCTTCATATTTGCCTGGTCCACACTTTTGTGCCATTAGGTTGGGGCATCTGATTAGAACTCAGTTGCTATCTTAGGTATATGTTTTCTTCTGTTTTTGTCAAGAATAATTTAGTAGGGAGTATATACCGAAAGTTCCTAACTCTAGTGCCACAGCCAAGGCATTTAGTATGTGTTAGTGAAAGCAGGTTAGGCAGTCAAGTTGGAAGGTGCATCCTGCATACTAAAAGACAACTGCTATTCAACTTCTGCCAATTGTTGTCACCCAGGAAAGCAGGTCTTCAAACTCCAGACTCTCCAGTTTCCTCTCCCCTTCTCTTTCTTTTCCCTTCCCTTCCCCTTTTCTTAAGGAGGCTCCACACTGGGCTTGAACTCATGACCCTGAGATGAAGACCTGAACTGAGATTAAGATCAGATGCTTAATCAACTAAGCCACCCAGGCACTTCCCAAGTTTTTCAATTCAAGCCAGCAGTCCAAATTTTTATGTGAAATTTCCTGCTTTTTATTGCTTAAACTGAAAATTCAGCTCATCAAGTTGCACATTAGTAATAAACAAGCAGAGAATAAATTAAAAATACACGCATATGCACATGGGTTAGATGCAACTCACATGCTCCCGATTTGCAGTCTCTAGTATAATTAATATAATAGCTCTGCCTCCTCAAAATTCATATTCAGAAAATAGCCTGAGTGTTCAGACTGAACCACAGTTCTGTCTGCAGTTCTTCACTCACTGGTTTCCCTTGTTTAATTGTAAGCTCCCTAACAAAGGATCTGGCCTTTGCTTCCTTCCCTAGCTTTTTATCCTACCATCACCTTGTTAGCTGATCACATATCCTCTCTGTGTAAAACAATTCAGATTTATGAATTATTGTCTGAGAGCCCTGCCTGGTTTAGTATTTGCCCAGGATTTTTCATTTGATTAAATAAGGTGGTATTACTAATAGTTGCAATCAAGCTGGCACGGATTTATTCTATTTTATACTTCCAGCTTTTGTCATGTCTTAACTAGCTATGGTGAGTTGCTTGTATATTAAAGACTGTTTTTTCTATAACACATAGCTATATGTGAAAGATGATCAATGATAACCATCTTCCGTTGCCCAGACCTTTCCAGACATGATGTAACTAACCTGCCTTTCAAAGACAGAGTGCAGAGTATTTGGTAATAAACAAAAAAAGATGGCTTGGGGGTAAAGGTGGAAGTATTTAATGTTGTAGTATCTCAGAAACTGGTTAAACTCAAATATCTGTATCAAGAATAATTATTCTGCGTATGTTGTATTTGTAATGTTCAGATAATCTGTGGGTTTTTATTTGTTTTAATATGCATAGATATATTTTAATTTTTGAAAGAATTTTATTTGTTTATTTTTAAAGATTTTATTTATTTGACAGCAAGAGAGATCACAAGTAGGCAGAGAGAGAGGGGAAGCAGGCTCCCCGCTGAGCAGAGAGCCCAATGCGGGGCTCAATCCCAGGACCCTGAGATCATGACCTGAGCCGAAGGCAGAGGCTTAACCCACTGAGCCACCCAGGTGCCCCTGAAAGAATTTTGTTTTTGAAGATAGTTATGGAAGACTTATATTGCAACCCTAACAACAACATAATTATTATTATTATAATGATAGTTTTAGGTCAATATATAAATGTTTTAAATTATATAATTTTAATCATTTTAACATTCCTTTTTGCTTTCAGAAGTGTCCCACTTTGGACAATAAACTATATGGTCACTTCATCTAGTTTGTTCTGCATTCCAGCCATTCAAAACAGCTTGGTAATCTGCCCAGTACCCTGAACTCTTTCTCTGCGCTTTTCTCAAGCAAGTTCCTCTATTTGGCATGACACCATTCCCACTCCCACACCATTTTTACCTCCTTCCTTCAAAGTTTAATTTACATTCAGCATTTAATAATTAATATGGATAATTGTGCATGTGTGATGTGGTTAAGAACAAATTGTACAAGTGTGAAGTGGTATTACTTAACTTGTTAAATTTATACTTAGTGTTTAACTTAAGCAAAATTTAATTCAGGATCATGATCTCTAGGAAGCTTTGTATTATAAGAATCTGTATAGGTGACTATTTCCCAAATTGATTTTAGCTTATTGATGGCTAACAACTTATATCTGTGTTCTCAGAGGCTAGCACAGTGCTGATATACAGTTGCTTAATAACCATCAATGATACAAAAGGAGAAGGAATAAACAAATGAATATGGGTAAAAAGAAGAATCTGATCCAACTTCTTTGGTTCCTTATCCTCTTGGCTATTTTCCCCAAAAATAGAAACAGAGGGCAATGGGTCTTATCCTGATTTTACATGAGGGTTTCTCACCACCCACACATGCCTATTTCTAGTATAATATGTACTCTCTGAGAGGAAGGGGCACCAGTGACATCTACACTCCTCAATAGTGATACTCTGAATAATATAATGCCATGTTTGTTCTTCCTGTCCCCTCAGGATACAGTTCAGTGTCTTGGCTGTTATTCACTAGAGCTATGTGTTCCTTTCATTTGGTACTAGAAAGTAGAATGCAAGGCTTAGTTTGCATTTTTCATTATTGGCTCAACAATATGGAACAAAAAAAAGAGATTTCTTTCTGGCATTTCTCTTCAAGATAAGAAAATCAAAAGCTTGGGCTTCAGATACAAAGTAGAAGGGAACAGAACAAAATTGTTTTGTCTTTGTCTGCAACATATGGCAGGAATTGGCTCTGGTTTAATTCTGAAGAAAATAAGAACATTAGTCAGAGACAGTGCAACTGCAGAAGCCTTTTATGCCTCAGAGATATCACCATAATATGAGTTGCCTGCACTCTGTGGTCACTCTGCGGTCACTCTGAGCTCAAGAAGATGTGAGCACCAGCTCTTTGTATGCAAAATTTATAGTGCTGGTGAGGGAAGATTCCAATATATATCTCTCTATAAGTTGTATGAAAGATGCCCGTATATGTGGATTTGGTGACATCTATCCAAAAGCTTGATGGGGAAGAAGAAATCATGTTGAGTACATGTGTCAACTAAATGGAAACTAAAACCTTCTCAAATCAAAGGAAAAGAGGCAAGTGCCTGACAAGAGGATGCTAAAATCACCAGACACATTGTACATCATTCTCTTTAAGTCAACGATTTTAGCTCTGTCAGGATCCGCTGTATGCACAGACCCTGCCTTTGCTGGAAAGGGTGGGTGAGATCAATATTTATAATCATAGTGGGATCTCTGTGGACATGCAAAGTGTCATCCCATCTCCTGAAATTATGGAAGAGAAAGCAAAGTTAAGACATATCCAGATTTGTTAGAGGAAATTTTAAATCATACTACTAGAATATTAGAAATGGATCAACAATACGAATGTACTTAATACCATTGAACTGTAGACTTTTAAAAAGTTGTTAAAACTAGAATGGAAGGCTTGGTATGTAGTATCAGTCCTTTATTTTATACATGAGGGAAATGAGTTTTTTGAAGGTTAAATGTTCTTGGTAAGAAGTTGTGGAGCTTGCCAGGGGTTTCATCCAGCGGTAGGGGAAGTACCTCCCCTGTGTTTTGATTATATTCTACAGGTCATGTTTGTTCAAATCCCCATTTCAGATATATTGAGATCATAGTATGTGCTGAACACTGAACAGTGGTTAGATATGAATGAAATGCTGCCAGTTGTAGGTTAGAAGCAATCACTTCTTCTGAAACTGATGGGAGCTCCTCAGATCTCAAACACAGATCAGTGAAAACAGATAATTAAGATGGCATTTTATATCTAACTACAACTTTACTTTCTAGTAAGGGATAAGATATTAGAAAACTTCAGTGTTTATTTTTCAAATCATTGTGTAAGAAAACCTTGCAAAAGAGATAATGAGGTCCAAATGAGATAATAATTTGTTTCTTTATTTGAGAGAGAAATAGAGAGCACAAGTGGGGTGGAAGGGCTAAAGGAGAGGGACAAGCAGACTCTCCCTGTTAAGTAGTGAGCTCCATATGGAGCTTGGTCCCAGGACCCTGGGACAATGACCTAAGCCAAACGCGGATGCGTAACAGACTGAGCCACTCAGATACCCCTAAAAAATATTTTTGACATAAGTTAGATCTTATAAATATTAGAGCTATATGTATTTACTTATTCATTTTTTATTTGGTGGCCATTCATTGAGGGTCTACTTTGTGTCAGACACTGCTTGAGATCTTAGATATATAAATGCATATATGTGAAAAAGATGAAGGCCTTGTTATTAAAGAATTCATAGCCAAGTTCAGTGCATACAGGTGGAAGAACATAAAGAACTCTATATGTTTGTTCAGCTTATAAAGAATTTGTTTTGTTCAGTTTAAGTGAACTTTGAAAAAATAAAATTTTGTAGCCTGTAACAACTCACCTTTTTAAAATTAGAACCATTGATTAGTATAGACATTGAATGTTAGTTTCTAAATTCCTGTTGGGAAGAAATCCCAAAGTTACTTAGTAATGCAGCTTTCAAGTCATTTTTTAATTGAAAGTGTCTAACTTGAGGTTTTCACGCAGCTCACAGGTTAAAGTGAGGATCTTCTGCATGATCATTTTTTCTTTTTTAGGTATATCATTGTTCTCAGATATTCTCATTCAGATTTAATTGGTCTGGGGTGAGATCTAGACTTTAGAATTTTTTTTAAAAAGTCTTTTCAAGTGATTTTGATATACCAGTATTGTGAACCACTGGCATAAATCATTGTTTCTCAAAGAGATTATACTCATTAATAAGATCATTTTAGACAGTGTTAAATCATTTTAAGTTGTAATCATTATTGTTTTGGAATGTATATCAGAAAAATATTTAAGTAGTCCATGGATATTGTTATTTAGGACAAGCAAAAGATTATAAAAAGTGAGTTCAAAATAGATTTATCTGTGTATCTATCAATATCTCTATCTCTATCTATTGATCTATCGTCTATCTATCTATTACTTGTAAGAATACAGTTGGCAAAGGTTGTGAAGTTGCCAGAATTTTAATGATTGAATTTTAGATAACCCTAAGCTGGATTATGACATAAGATAGGAAATATGGAGGACAGAGGAATTTGGAAGATAAAATAGATTTTCCCGATAAGAATGATGATGAGATAGAAAGCAAATAGTTTAAGGACAAAGATCATATTTTCAAGTATTCTTTGCCAATTGTTCTGGATCAAGATATTTAAAAATGAAAGGAGTATGTGGTAGGTTTGATATTCTTTTGTGTAAAGAAAGAATCCTCTCTGATACTCTTGCATGTGTGGATGACCTACCCATGTCTCTGGATATGGACTGGGTTGAGTTGACCATGAGATGATACTTCAGATATTAGGGCCACCTGTGAGCATTGAAAGCATCCATAATGTTACAGCCAAGGTAACAAAGAGTAATCCCCAAGAAGTAAATGCTGCTTAAAATCAGTGTGAGTAGGCAGCTATTTTCATTGGCTCCACAAGGTGTCATGATAGCTGCTCTAAGAGCTTGTCATATGGTGAGTATTCACGTGAATTCACTTATGTGAATATTGACAGGAAAATCAGTAATGGTAAAGAAATGACTATTTGAGATCCCAAAAGGTAATTGTCATTGGTTCAACAGAAAAGACAGAGTGACACAATAGTTTTATCTTCTTTGGCAAGTTTAATTGGTCCACAGTGACTGCTGGAAGAATGAATTGGGGAACACTTTGAAGATGAGTCTGTCTCATGGAAAAGGATGTCGTGATGTGTTAGTGAGACCGTCAAGGAATTGCACAGGGGATTGACAGTACCATGGTCAAATCCTCCATTTCTGAAAATGGTTACTCTATTGTTTGATGATATAATACCCAGCATAATGATCTTAGTCAAGGTAAACTTGACAATTTAAAACTAATAAACTCTTCTGAAAGATGGGTAAGTTTCTCACTGCACCAGATAAGACAGCGTACATAGATGAGTGCTTTCTATTTCTGCTTTCATAGTGCATGAACTTCTGACTTTCAGTCTTGCCCTTTGTTCTGTAAGTCAGTATCTTCTTATTCCTTAATCTATCTGATTACTACATGAAACAGGTTTGGAAATCAAGTTGTTTTAGATAGTAGTCTTTAGAGCTAGTTGCCCCTGATCATTAATCCATAAACTAATATAACAGTAAAGAGGTTAAGTGATCCACTTAAGTCTCTCAGTGGTGGGTATACAAATCTCAGCTGTCTTTCTTCTAAGAGAACTTGGGTACCTTGTTCTGGGAGGGAAGCCAGATATCATGGCTAAGTGATTCTGGATCCTGTTGTTTAATCACAGAAGTTGTCTTGTTGCTGAGTATGTGTTTTATGGTTATTAACCTTAGCCAGCATAAAGAGCTGACACACAGGGAGAATTACGCTGGCGTGAAAATATATACACATCTTTTTTCCGTCAAGATATTTCTTTTAAGGAGACATTTCCTGATTGGAATCAGTGTCCCAGTTATACTGGTATTCAAAAAGACATCATTTCTCCTCTTTCAACATCTCTTTCTCTTTTCTTTTTCATTCACTTACTCAGAAATACGAATGAGTCAGGTACTGTTTTAGACTACAGCAATATAGCATTGAACAGACACTGTTTTACCTCAGGGCTCATATATTCTTATTTCAAACAAACAAATTTAATCACATTAGAGAGTGATATGTGAAATTATAGGAGAGTAAAGGGAACAATGGGAGCACATAGAAGATGTGGAAGATGGGACATCAAAGAGGGCTTCCTGAAAGAAGTAAATTTTTGGCTAAGTCCTGAAACCTAAAAAGAAATAATCTGAGTGAAGTGAGAAGCCGAGGTATGAAAGAGACTGTCAGTCAAGGAAGTAAAAGTCTTCACCGTGATGGGAATATGGAGTGGAGTAGGAAGAATGTGATTGGAGATTGCACCCAACACCACAATATATAGTATTTTGAGACCATTTTAAGAAGTATGAACCTTGGGACGCCTGGGTGGCTCAGTTGGTTGAGCAGCTGCCTTCGGCTCAGGTCATGATCCCAGCGTCCTGGGATCGAGTCCCACATCGGGCTCCTTGCTCGGCAGGGAGCCTGCTTCTGCCTCTGCCTGCCACTCTGTCTGCCTGTGCTTGCTCTCTCTCTCTCTCAAATAAATAAATAAAATCTTAAAAAAAAAAAATTTAAGAAATATGAACCTCATCTTGAGAACAAAGAGGCAGTACTGAAGGTTTTGATTGGACTGACATGATCAGATTTGCATTTT
>ML096518.1:0-15575 GCA_003697995.1 Taxidea taxus jeffersonii | reverse complement strand
AGAGAGAGAGAGAGAGGAAGGGAAGCAGGCTCCCCGCTGAGCAGAGAGTCCATGGATGCATGCCCTACTCCATCCCAGGACCCTGGGATCATGACCTGAGCCGAAGGCAGAGGCTTTAAGCCACTGAGCCACCCAGGCGCCCCAAGAAATAATTCTTAAGCTCTTAAATCCAGTTATTTAAAGGCCAGTTAATGTTAATATCCAATTTTTCAAAACACTGCCATTGACAAGTTTATCCTACTGCTTAGAATTTGAAAACTGGGTATCTTTTTATCATGTGCAAATGCAAGAAAATACTTATTTTCATTAAGGTAGATTTAGATCCTTTTTTGTCAGAAGATATATAGGATGCATAAATATATCTTACATGTGTTGTGATTAACTTAATTGTCTGTATCTTGGCACTGTTATCCTTGTGCCACTGGGTTTAATTACATTGCATTATGACTGGTAATTAAACAAAACAAAATATCATTATGTCATTAGTTGGTTTTAGAAGGTCCTGAAACCTTTTTCTAAGAGCTCTTATATGTATTAAAATCTCTCACCACTATGATCACTGCTCCCAGAATTGTTTCTGGCCGCTGAGTTGTCAGGTATACATTTACCAGTTACTTGGGATTTGAACTCAAAGGCACTGATTGATGTGCATTGATTTAGGTGAAGGCTTCCAATTCAATCAGGAAGATGACCATCATTTTGTATCAGTGTTACTGTTAAATTTGTTCTCTTAGTACTGGGGTACTGAAAGATCTAAATCAAACACATTTTGACTGATTTGTCTATGACTATGCAATTAACAGAAGAAAAAAAAAACAGTTGTCATTCACAATCAGCTGAGTTGTATCTTCCAATGAATCCTGACACTGCCAGGATAGAGCATCTTGTAAATCTTTCTGTGATGCCACAAGCAGTAACAATGTGGAAATGTTGATTGAAAGACACACTGGAACTATAGTTGTGACCATGTTCTAGAATGTATGCAATTATGAAAAAGATAATGCCTTTCAGCAAGGCCATATCCCGGTTGTATGCTTTTTCTTCTCCCACCAACACTTGTTTCTCTTCCATCTTGGTAGTCATAATTTCAAGCTATTCTACTTTTTCTCAAACCCTGCTTTCTTCAGAGAATGTAGAACTATTGCATCCCAGGAACTACGTTATGTGGGATGTGTCATTTAAATCTCACAACCACCTTGTAAGTAGGTCCCAATATCACAGTTTTACAGATAAGCAAACTGGGACTTAGATAAAATATATTGCTTAAAAGAAGCTGGGTAGAGAAAGTAGCTTGGTTGGTATTTAAACCTAGTACTTTCTGGTTCCAAAGCTATTAGCTATTTTTTTTCCTCCTGTGTTGTCTCACAAAAGATTGTTTGTCTGTTGAAATTAAATGGCCCTCCTGCCTTTTCTATTCCACAAACACTGAGGTTATTTGTAATGTAGAGAAGTGGGTATTGCATCCAGTAAGGAGGTCTGTGGAACCCCCTCAAGGAACTGTGAGGACGAAAGTTTAACATCTCTCTTGAGCTAAAATTTAAAAAAGGGTAGGTATCACTCTTGGATAGTGAACATTTAAAAAGAACTACCCCAGGTAGAAAGAAATAGAGCAAAATAAGAGGATACCTTTTAGGATTCAAAAAATATAAGAATTCATCTAGGTATTGTAGTGTGTTCTTAAAGTGTTTGTGTCTCTTGTTATTCAGTAGCCTTTAGTCCAGATAAACCAAAAATGCTAATCTTGCTTATACTTTGTTACAGGATATTATAGGAAGAGTATTATTGTTATGCTTAAGTCGGAATATTTAAAGGAACCTCAGAGTATCTCCTTAGGCTCACCCTATTTAATCCATTTTTCCTTTAAGGAGACTTTGCCATGAATTTACTCATAGAATTAGATTCCTAGTGATTGTGCCCCCTAGCTTACAGAAAAAGACAGATATATTTTCTCTCTCTCTCTCTCTCTCTTTTTTTTTTTTAAATGAGATGGATGGGCTGCCTACTGCACTAAGGAGGCACCTTCTGTTTTTTGTTTTTTGTTTTTTTTAAATTTTGGAATGAGTTTTAGATTTACAGAAGAGTTGCAAGGGTAGTATAGAGAGTTCTTATAGACCATTCTTTCCAACATCCCCTAACACTAACATTTTATATAACCATGTACATTTACCAAAACAAAGAAATTAACATTGGTACATTACCATCAACGGAATTCCAGACTTTGTTCAGATTTCACCAGTTCTCCCATTAATTTCCTTTTTCTTTTCCAGGATCCAGTTCACATATCACATTGCACTTAATCATCATGTCTCCTTAGTAAGAGGAGACAGTTTTTAATGTTTATTAGTAATGACAGCAAAGATACAAAAGACTCAGAAAAGGTTGTAGTAAGTGGAAGAGAAAGTTTATTAATCAACTTCTCAAAATCCATAGAAAAAGGAACCTCTGTATCCATCTACGAGAAACAATATTAGAAAGCTACCATGAGTCTTTTTTCCCTTTGCCCTATTATTTACTACTCTAAAGGATAAGATGGAGGTGAACATCATTGTTGTAGAAGACTATAGTCTCTTTTCCCTCTCCAGCATGTCTTCAAGTAGTACCTACTTTTCTGTTTGCTAACTGTTGCATATATTAAGCTCTCTGGAGCAGGTAGCCTGCAAGGGGAAGCCCACAGTTGTCTAGCTGCTTTCCTGGCAAGTAGATGGATATGAAAGTTCACATTATGTGGGATGGAGTAGAAAAATCTATTTTGACCATTTTTTAGAGTTAAAAAGCTAATATTTTGAGATCCACAATTATACCTATTTCTAGTGAGTGTTTTCTATACCGTTTAAAATGCAAAGAGGACAAAAGGTATGATTGGCTCCTTGCAGAAATTATACCACAGGTCATTTGGTGTATGGTTTATTTTTTGGCATGGTGTTATAACAAATAATCTAAATTACTAAAAATCATTTTTAAAGACATAATTAAAAATACTTTCTATAAAATAAAGCACTGTTATATCATCAAAATTCCTCATACAACAATTTATTAATCAGGTATGTATATGTGTGCGTATGTGTACATATATACCTACATATTCTAATACACCTCTTATATTTCTTTATATGTGTACATACATATATATTAACTTATATATACATATGTACAGATATGGATATATACACATAATTTTATACATATATATGTACACACATGGGTATGCACACGGAGATATATATATATATATATATATATATATATCCTATACACATATATATTCTAGCCTATGTGTCACGTATTAGGATAAGCTGTGCTGTGCTGACAGCTTCAAAGTTGCAGTGGCTTAGCCCCATAAAAACTTATTTCCTATTCACATTATATATGCATCGCTGGTTGTCATGGGACTCAAGTCCCCAGTCGTTGAGGAACCGAGGTCGACAAGGGCTCTACCATGTGGTGGTTGCACCATTTAGAACACAAGCCCTCTCAGTCACTCAGTATGGAAACAGAGCCTGGGTAATTAAATGAGATTTCTACAACCTCAGTTACACACAAATTTCACTTCCAATTTATTGGTCAGAATTAATCGTGGTGCTTTAAGGAAGCCAATAATCACATCTTTTAGGTGTGCAGAAGGCAGGGAGAATAAAGTATTGGAGAAAAATTATATATGTCTACCACATGAAAAAAATTACTTATGTGAAAAAAAGAAATGCTCCTCTGGGCATAGGTCAGGATAAGTAACACTAGCAGCTATAACAAGCAACTCCAAATTCCAGTGACTTAATATAATGAAAATTTATTTTTTGCTCGTTTGACATCATCATAATGCAATTGGCAAGAGGTGCCTACTCCAGGCAGTCAGATTGGGACTTTAAGATCTAACGTTTGATGATATAGATTAAACACTGAAAAATGACAACAACAAAGAGAGAGTTCTATTTTACTTCTGGGTTGAGTGTAAGATGGATGACATGGTCAGTTCAAATTGCCTTGTATCACAAGGTTTGATCCCTTAACAAGTTAAGTGAGCAGTGCCCTAAAGGGGGTTGCTCAGCCACTAATTCCCTTAGTGCTCTCAAGTTCTACAAACTACTTTTTTTGAGGGTAGAAAATAGTATTCTGATACATAAAAGTGTTTCGAAAGAATAACTTAGTCATCCTGGCTTATCTAAATTGGGCAAGACCTGCCATTAAAAAGAAAGGGTAATTTAGAGGAGTTTAAGAAAAATTTATCTTCTCAGGTTTCCTACCTCTTTGTTCTCTTTCCTGCCTTATATTACTTTTAAACTGTTCAACTACTCTGGAATATAAAATTTGCTACCGACTGAAGTCGTGTATATTTTCTATTTCCCGTGTCCTTGATTTATGTGATTCAGTTCCTCAGTATGAATAGCCAAGGTTTGGGGCTACTTGTCTTCCCTCTGCTTAAGTAAACAAACAGAAGAAAGTTATCCTAGAACTTTTAAGATTTGTGAATAACTTGCCATTTCAAAATGAACTAAAAGTCTTAAAACTTCAACTACGATTTATTTGAAATTATGTGGGGTCATTTAAATATGTCATAGAAATCAGAAAAATATGTACAAATTTCTTTCAGAGCTACATCATCTTCATGGTTAAAGACTGATTGGAAAGAGCCCTGTACTTATGTGAGGAATTCTTGCTTCTTGTTCTGGGTCAGTCATTAATGACCTCTGTGACCTTAGGCAAGAACTGACTAGATGACGCTCTGTTATAACTATCTGTGAGTTGTTAACTAAATTGGCTGCAGCAATCTCTACTGTGGCCTTATGGCTTCTGGATTTCACTGTGTAACCAGAGCCATGTCTCTGAATAGTTGACCAGTAATTGTTCACCAGTAATTTTTTATCATCTCTCCAGTTGACTGAATTTCATTGCTGTGCCAGTGTTCAATGTGTAAAATCACCTGGTGAGTTTATATTTTACAAGAGACCCTCATCTTGGTCTCTTCTATGTGCCGTATATTCACCTCCCTGTGGTTAATTGCAAGGTGCAAGTTAAGGTGACTGAACAAGAACAGACCATGGAGACTCCATTTTATAGCCTGTATCAACAAATAGCCTGTGTCTAGGCAGAAGAAAAAAGTGCTTAGAAACAATAATTCTCCAACTGAAGTGAAACAGCTATCATCATTAATATAATACCAAACAAAGGTAATGGCAAAATAGGTTAAATACTCGTCTATAAATTCTGGTCGCCAAGTGAAATGCCTGGCCAGTTCAAGTATGGTAGCATGCCACCTGATGCCCAAATCATTAGATGAACTTAATAAGATAGATATAACTGAATGGTAAAGATAATATATTCTTCTTTTCTGATATATTCTCTATATAAACTTGTTCTCAAAAATTATATTTAGTACTAACCATTTAATATATTTCTCATTCTGTGATACTTATGTCATCAGAGTCTTGAGAACAGATAGCTTCTCATCTCTTCTGATCGATATAGAACCTCTACATAGGCCCACCCATCTTTACTCATTCATGCTTTAACACTACTCTACTGGGCTTATGGTCTTATATTTTGATTTCTCCTTCTTGATTTCTGGATGCTTTTATGTAATATTTTCAGCTGAATAATATTTAATAATAGATTCTGAGTAAGCTTTCTTATTCCTTTTTTGTGTTCCCAGTTGCAGTCTTCTGTAAAGAGGTTAGAATGAATCATGAATATGTTGGTGGTTTTATTTGCCACCTGGGAGTCCTAACTCTAAGGTGAGACATTTGAGTTTTGAACACTTAAGACTGTTGCACACATTAAAACATATTTTTGGTGGCATAAATGCTTGGTTTAATTCTCTGTCACATTGTCTCAGAGAGTTATTACATATTTCCTTTACCCTATGTGTTCAAATACTTTAGTCATGAGGTGGAATATAAATGGTTTCAGGGCTTCTCTAAGGCACCTTTCTTCAGGAAAGCCTGTGAAATCCTCAGCTATGTTAATATCTGGAGAAAATACAAAGCACAATTAATTGATAAATGCATAGTTCTGAGGCAAGACTAGATGCTAGCATCACATAAAGCCTATGCACATGATGCCTGCTTGTTCAGGCATATCTGACACTGTAAGCACAGTTGACTGAGCACAGAAGTTACGTAAACTCAGATTAATATGTTCTAAACTATTCATTAGAGAGAGATCTCAGGGGACAGACTATCATTTTAACTGCTGAAAGTAAAGGGAGAAAAAGGTCAGGTGATGATTACAACACTCGGGACAGAAACTTGTATGATTTTTATAAACTTTCTTTGCTAGTATTTATAACATGCATTCTTCTTTATCATCTGTCTTATGATTTTCATTACCCTAAATAACTCATCTATAAATTATTCTCCGTTTTGGATTTGACCCTATAGAAATCCTCTGCTCACGATGTCATCTCTTGAGTGATGTACTTCAAGATTGTATTAGATAATACCTACTTAACACTATGTAGAGCAGAAAATACTAATAACGAAAGATAGATTCTCAGAAGGGACTTAATCAGTTGTGTCTCTTTACTTGAGTGAGGGGGATAAGATTTTCTGTTAGAATAGATGCCAGCATATTGCTCAGGCAAGTTCAAAATGACACGAGGAACAGTGTAGGACTATCTGCTGAAGAGGTGTGTCTGAATTTCATCATATTGCTCTTTTATTATAAAAATGATAAATATTATTTGAGTGTTGTTAAATATCAGCATGCAGATTTTAAATAACCCAGCATGAGCACAAATAGTCATCATGAATACACAAAGTTCCTGGGCTATTGTTAATATTCTCCACATTTTCTTGACCTTCTGGATGCATAATATCATTCAAACAAAACAAAACAAGAGTCCTAAACCAGTGTTAGGCTGTCAAGTTCAGAAGGAAGAGAATAATGATAATGGGTTTTGCCTGAGCTTGGGTAATCCCTAGCCCTCTTGGGAACTTGCATTGTATATGAACGAAGTATTTTCATCCATTCCATTATACATTTCACACTTTCCACACTTTAGGCTCTGGGGATATGGAAGTGAATAAGTTCTGGGGGCATCTCAGGTCATGATCCTAGGGTCCTGGGATTGACCCCTGAGTAGGGCTTCCCACTCAATGGAGAGCCTGCTTCTCCCTGTGTCAAGTAAGTAAATAAAATTTTGGGGGGGAAAAAGGAAATGAGTAAGTTCTGTACTCTGATTTAGCCTGAAATGCCTGTGCGCATTCATTAAAAAAATTTATCGTGCCCTAACTATATACTAGGAAACAGGCACTTAAGATACATTAGTTAAATAAAGATTTTAGCCTTTATGGAGTGTACATTCTAATAGGGAAGGGCAGAGTATGAACAATAAACATAATGAAAAGTAAATTTTATAGAATGCTAGAAGATGATAATTGTATTTTTAAAAAGGAAAGAAACAGGGTAAGGAGAATCAATAATATGGTAAGGAGGGAGCAGGAAAGAAGGACTTGTAGAGGTTGGAATTTAAAATGAAGTTGTTGAGATAAGCCACAATAAGAATGAAACTTTTGATCAAAGCATTGAAGGAGGTGTAAGAGACAATTATTTGCATAACTGGGAGAATGCTCCAGGAGAGGGAGCGGCCAGATCCACTGCCTTAGGGCAGGAGAATGTCTGCTGTGTTTGAGCAACAAAGAGAATGGTTAATGTGGTTGGAGTGTCTCCTACCCGGTTGTGAATCTGTTGTGAATCTGTGAATATCTTCTAATGCCTAATCCAGGTTCTGGGGGGTAGATGAGTTGGGTACAATTAGCCTCTGGTGTGATGAAAAAGGAGCCGATAAATACTGAGCACCTACCATTTGCAACTTATATTTTCTTACCTCCTCTTCACAGTAACCTGTTGAGGGTGTTATTGTAATCACTGTTTCACTAATTGGGGTAAAATCATCTACAGGTTATAATACCAAGGCTACAAAGTGACTGAGTACTGGAGCTGAGATTTGATCCCTTCAAATCCTGAATTCTTTTGGCTACACCATCCAACCTCGCTAGTAGTCATTACTTTGAGGTTCAATTTCTAAACAAAGCAGCCGCAACTATCTAAGGATTACAAAACTCAACTCCAAGCTTAGCAAGTGGTGTACTGCTGGTGAATAGGGCAAAAAGTGACTGTGACTCCCACTTGTTTTCTGTCATTCACCTATTTCCCAGCGCTCTTTCCCTGTTTACAGGAAGAGAAGTTGTTGAAGGTGACCTAGGTAGAGATCACAGACACCAAGAGATGCAGGCAACTATTTAAAACAACCCACTAAAGAGAGCCATATGACCAGTCTGTGTTCCAGTTAGTGTCCCCTTTAGGTCACATTCCTGAGCAGTCATCTGGTAACACTTGCTTCCTCCTCTGCATGTAACTGCTGGAGTGTTCTGGAGCAGTCAGCTGGCACCCCCAATAACAAAACCCCTGCCAGCAGCCCCCTCCATTCCAAAGATTGGAATCTGCCTGTAATAATAATGTACTTTAACTCCAAATGGAGTTCTTAGCATGAAATGTGAATGTTTATGCCCTAAAATTTCATTTCTGACCAAGCCTGAGATTTGTAATCCTTCCTTCCTAGGGTCCTGGGATTGACCCCTGAGTAGGGCTTCCCACTCAGTGGAGAGCCTGCTTCTCCCTGTGTCAAATAAGTAAATAAAATTTTGGGGGGGGAGGGGAGGAAATGAGTAAGTTCTGTACTCTGATTTAGTCTGAAATGCCTGTGTGCATTCATTAAAAAAATTTATCGTGCCCTAACTATATACTAGGAAACAGGTACTTAAGATACATTAGTTAAATAAAGATTTTAGCCTTTATGCAGTGTACATTCTAGTAGGGAAGGGCAGAGTATGAACAATAAACATAATGACACAAGTTGTCTGTTCTTTGACTTTTTTATTACTTGCACTTGACCTTCTCTCTTATAAAATGAAAAATACTAAAAATTTTTAGGTTACAGTTTACCACACACATTTACTCAGTCACGCTCTATCTTATTTCAGATAAAATATGCAAAATGTGTAAAATGTAATGCAACAAGATTAAAGCTGAATCCGCTGACTGCTATGTTGAGGTCTAGAGAGGAAAACAGTAAATAGACAAATTGATAAATAGGTAATAGATCGATGGGAAAGGATAGAGAAGAATTAAAAGCAGGTTTTTTGGAGGGCATGGTAGTGGGTAGGATCCTGGGCCCACACACTTAATTTCCCCCATGAATTTGTGCTACTGTGGAAGGAAAGTGGAAATGCTTATAACCTGGAGGCCTTCCTGAGATCAGTTTTAGCATAGTGTTACAAACAAAAGAAACACAAATCCAAGTCTCACTGGGCTTCCCTCTCAAAAAAAAAAAGGAAAAGAAAAAAGAAATATTGACTTGCACATTTTCCTGGACGATGGACCAGAAATATTGAGTGGCGGTCCCCCTGTGGTGCAAAGAGTTTGCAGCTGAAGTATTGCCAACAAACCTTCTGGATGTATTCTTAGGATGATAGAAAATCTCCAACAGTAAAAAAAAAAAAAAAAAAAGGAAGAAAGAGAAAAAAGGAGAAGGAAAAGAAAGGGGAAGAAGAAGAATGAGCTGAAACTCGAATAATGAACCCTGAATGGTAAGCAAACAGGTTACCTGGGATTACCGGGCAGCTGAAACTGGGAGGTAGAGACCCAGCCCCGCAGAAATAGAACCTGAGACTTTCATATTAAGTCCAGGCCCTGAAAGTGGACTGAAGTGGTCACAAGTCGTTACTAACCCTGTCCCCAGGTAGAAGATAAAATTTATCTTGGGAGGAAAGCATTCCCATTTTGGCACCTGAAGATTACTCCACCCCCACCCTCCATCCCAAACTGGTTGACATCTGGAAAGCACTATTTAAAAACCTCTGGCTCCTAATGAGTCATGATTAGGGTTAATAGGAGGATCCGTTCTGCAGGGGAAGAGCTGAAACCCGTCTGGTGTTGTTCCAGAGACGTATCTGAGTTATTTGGACCTTGCACATAATTGTGATCAAGATCTGATGTCCAAAAGGATGAGGAAAGCTGTCAGCAGAATCTTTGCTAAAATTCTGTCATAACAGAATTACATTATTAACCACAACAGTAATGCAGTAGTAATAGCAAATATTTAAGAAATGCTTATTTTGTTCCAGGCACTATCCTAAGAAAAAATGTACTGAATTATTTTAGCAAACTCTGAAAAAAAACACATGTTGTCTTGATTATATAGATAAGAAAACTGCAGCACAAGATACATTCTTGTCCTTGTTCCCGTGGGTGGTAAGCACCAAAGCCTGGCAACATGCATCCATGCTAACACTAGCATATGGGGGAACTAAGTAAATAGTAATTTATTTCAATTTCTTTTCTGTTTGCTGACCTATTGAACAGAAAGAAACAGAGATCACCTTATTTTCTTCTTAAAATCTTCTAGCTTCCAGGCCCTTCCAGAATCTGGGCCTACCCCAGTCTGCAGCCTCCTACCTGTTGGTGGGCACTAGCATTTGTTCTTGGCATTGCTGTTAGGTCTTAGTCTACTGCAATGTCATGGATCACTCTCATTCAGGGACTTTGGAGGAGGAACTATTCTTTTTCATTGAGAGTCCACAGGATTTTCACAGGATGAGTGATATGTGTGAAGCACCACAAATATAAAAACTGCCACCTTTCATAGTTCTTAATATGGTTAATGTGAGAGACAAAATGACATTTGTTATGGTTGCAAACATCTCTTTGATCCAGGCTTGTTTAAGAGATAAATTATTGGAATTATTATTGAGGAATATTCTAGGATAAAAACAAAAGTCCTGATTTTTTTTTTTTTAATTTAAAGAAGAAAGAATTAAAAACTCGAGTCATGGGTAGATAACTGCCTAGCATATATAAAGATGTAATACAAAGATTTATGAACTAGCTCAATAAATAAATCTCATTAAGCTCGTGGCTGCTAAATTAATAACAAATAATAATAGATCAAATTTACTTGGAAATAGGCCTTTGGAAGAAGTTATGAAATAAGCTTACCTGTCCTTTCTTATTTTGGACATTTTTGAGAATGCTTTCAATTATTTAGTAAATCTGAGTGAGAATTTGTAGAAGGTACAACTTGAAGTTAATATAAATATTACATTTATCATTAAAACAAACAAAAAACATTGAGGCAGATGAGGTTCAAAACCACCAAGATAATTTCTTTTGAGTGTGATATAGCCTTAAAGTGCAAAAGAATAATAATGGATTTTTTAAATAAAATTATTAAACTTTTGTATTGTGCATTTCACAAAACCTTAATCTAAGAGCACTGACTTTTTTGAGCTAAATTAAGATTCAGTTTCCTAAACAAACTTCCCCAAGGTGCAGGTGTAAACTAATGAACAGTGGAGAGTTTATGAACCTTCCTCCAAGTTAATTTGTTCTATTAAAATAACTGAGGGACCTGGGACTCTGAAGAATGTCATTTTTTAAATGAAAGCACTCCTATTTTTAAACAATTTCAACATTACACGCTACTATTTTTGTCTTCAAATCTGACTCATCAGTTAGAACCTAAATATTATTTTTGGGTTATAATTCTGTTTTAGATTTAAAAATTATATTGGATACAAACTTGGACTAGGTATATTATCCCAGGCCAGCTATTTCTTCCAGTTATAATTATTATAATTAAAACCCTTACTATTCTTTGTCTAATGCATCTTCCTGTTAAAAATAATTATTCTAGATGATGAAATGCCTACTTACTCTTAGATGTTATCATCTTCTTTGGTTTATTACTACAAATGTTAAAATATTACTTCCATTTCAAGAACTTCAGTAAGAAGACAACAAAACTGGGGGCTTTTCTCATGAAGCCAAACAGACGTTCATGTTTAAAAATGAAATAAAAAATAATGGAAAGTTTAAATTGGAATCCAAATAAATAACTCTAAACATTTACATGTGCCTTTATTTCTCTAATCTCTGCTAAAAGAAAAGCCATAGGGAAATACAGAAGAGCAAAACATAATAAAGAAAACTTTAGTCCATATATTTCATGTCAAGATATTATATTAACTAGATGTCAATATTCAAAATAATGTTGTTTTAGACTCACAAACTTACATAATCTTCCAGAGGAATTTATTCATTAACACCAGTTTTGTGTGTGGTGATAATATAATCTAGTATATTCTAGAAACTTTCCCTTTTTTTTTCCAAATTCATTTTGACATCTCCCATTTAGATATATTGACATTATTATCTCAACTTTTATTTTGCCATAACATCAAATTATCATATCAATGTATGGCTAGGCTTACAAAAGAATTTGAATTTATTTTTATTTTTCCTATCATCCATATCCATATCCACTCCACTGCACACCTAACTTTTGAATAATGACTTGCAAAATCCTGATAAAGACAGGGAATAGGGAAGGTTGCAAATAAGGAAAAGGGTAAGAGACATGCTAGAAAAAGGAAAAACACCAGTTGAACTTAAACTAATATACAGATTCTGATTTTAACTGACAAATAGGTTGTCCATAAAGGCAGAACTCTTCTACTCTTATTATCTGTTTACATGCATGTCAGTGCTTCAGAAAGAAAGGATATTCCAGGATAAAATATAAATGGTGGTCATGGGTTTGAGAAAGATATGGGAAAATGAAAAGATTGGTATGTGGCCTGTTTCCCAAGATGTTTTCATGGACAAAAAGTCTGGGCTGTAGGAAGAGAAGTTTTTTGAGCTAGAGATAGGGGTAGAGGCAGAGGTAGAAATAGAAAGAACAAGAGAGAGGAGAGAGAAGATTTACAGAGGAGTTCAAAGAATCCATTGTATTTAATAAATACCAGAAAAGGATTTTTATCCAGAGGATATTTTTAAGACCCTTGCAAATTAGTAATAAATTTACATATAACCCAGGGGGAAATTGTCAATTTTATAAACAGGCCAGACACAGAAGAAAACCAAATCATCAATAACAAAAATTCTCAACCTCACATTTCAATCAGGAAAATGTAAAATAAACTAATAATGAGATATCATTTCATGCTTATAAGGACATAAAAAGCTAAAATATCACAAATGTTGATATAAATACACATGGAGGAAACTCTTACACGTGTGACTATTAGAAGATGCATATGGCCTCTGACCTGGCACTTCCACTCCCAGGCATCCGTCTTAGAGAAACTCATGCTGATGTGCACAAGCTAACAGGTACACTGGTGATTTATTTTTTTTCAGTGCAGCTTATTATAGTGAAATAAAATAATTTTCTCTTGTCAGGGAACTGACAAATTGTGTTTTCTTCAAATTATGGAATACTCTACAGCAGTTAAAATTAATGATCTAGAGGTTCATGTTTCAATATGGATAAATCTCAAGAAGTATAATTTTGAGTGAAGAAAACCAAGTAGTAAGTCATACATATAATATGAAAACAGTTATGTAAATACCCTAAACTCATAAAACAAGAGGATACACGTTTAATGGATGCATATATATGGAGTAAAAGTACAAAATCATGCATGGGAACAGGACATACCAACTTCTGGGTGGGGTTACCTTTGGGGGTGGGCATAGGGGAGAAAGTGAAAGGGAATGGGTTAGGAGGTACAGTTTTTCTGTGATATTTTCTCTCCTTAATAAAAAGAAAGTTGAGGGACTTCCAGTGATGTGATCTTGGCAGCAAGCTCGATTTTTAATCTCCATAAAATTCCTCCTGAAAAATAAACAAACAAATTAAGATAACAAATGAAAACTCCATTGACAACATCTAAATAAAACTAGAAAGAAATATTTCTGTAAACTTCAGATTATAAACACAATGTAATAAATCACCTACAGCAGCAGAACAAGAACATGATCAAAGCTGGGTGGTAGGAATAGTGAGAAATGAGTGGGGACAGCCTGTATACTCCACAAACCAGGATTTTAAAATTTGCCAACAAATATTCACCTCTAAGAGAAGAAGACCCTACATATTCTGGGTGCAAACATGGGAAGACACAGCTGAGAATGGCCAGTGAAACTTGGAAAAGTCCCCAGTCTCCAGTTTGCAAGTGAATTAAGAAAACTGCACATAGATATGAAAAAAAAATTGAAGGTCTGAGCTAATTTCAATTTATATTTAAATGACCATAAAATTAAGCCACCAGTTAACTTCCATTTACAAGTTAAATGACAGAACAAGAAAGTAAACAGAGGAATCCAGACTGTAAGACATTCTATAGAATAACTAATCCAGTTTCTACAAGTCAGTATCTGAGGGGAAAAGAAGGACTTCTCTGAATCAAAAGAGACTTATAAGATGAAAGTGGGGATCTTGTTTGGATCCTGATTCAAACAAATCAATGGACACATTTTCCAGATCATTCATAATTTGATTTTGGACTAGGTATGAGATGATAGCAAAGAAATATTGCCAATTTTATTATGTGATAATAATACATTTTTAAAGGAAAATGTCCACAATTTTTAGAGATTTATATTGAATCATATAGGGGTAAAATTATGTTGCCTGATATTTGCTGTAAAATGCATAAAGATGAAAAAGAAGAAACAACATTTAAAAAAAATAGATTAATTTATACAACCTACATTAATTAAAACACAATGTGGTACTGGCATAAAAATAGACACCTAGACCAATGGCATAGAACAGAGAGCCCAGAAATAAACCCTTTTGCATATGGTCAAATGTTCTGCAATGAAAGTGCCAATGGAGGAAAGAACAGTCTCTTCAACAAATGGAATTGGGAAAACTGGATACTCGCATGAAAAAGAATGAACTTAGATCCTTGCCTTAGACCATATACCAAAAATTAAGTAAAAATGGATAAAAGACCTAAGTGTAACTACTGGGTATTTACCCTAAAGATACAAACGTAGTGATCCAAAGGGGCACGTGCACCTGAATGTTTATAGCAGCAATGTCCACAATAGCCAAACTATGGAAAGAATCTAGATGTCCATCAACAGATGACTGGATAAAGAAGATGTGGTATATATATACAATGGAATACTATGCAGCCATCAAAAGAAATGAAATCTTGCCATTTGCGACAACGTGGATGGAACTAGAGGGTATTATGCTTAGCAAAATAAGTAAATCAGAGAAAGACAACTATCATATGATCTCCCTGATATGAGGAAGTGGAGATGCAACATGGGGGGCTTGGGGGGCAGAAAAAGAATAAATGAAACAAGATGGGATCAGGAGGGAGACAAACCATAAGAGACTCTTAAGGTCACAAACTAAGGGTGGCAGGTGGGGGGTAGGGAGAGGGTGGTGGGGTTATGGACATTGGGGAGGGTATGTGATATGGTGAGTGCTGTGAAGTGTGTAAACTTGGCATCTACTGCAATGCCCTGATAGCTAAAGCTGATAAATGATCTTTTCTTTAGGAAATGCTAAAAACTTGTCAGCTATATTAATGACCCAGGCAAGATGACTCATGAGTTTTGCACAGCATTATTACTGACTACATAAAAGGAAGAAATCAAATGATATTATATTAGTGATGTAAGGGAACAGATGGTAGCTGCGTTTGTGGTTAACGTAGAATAATGTATAAACTTGTCAAGTCACTAAATTGTATACCCAAAACTAATGTAACATTGTGTGT
>RCUC01088560.1:0-16461 GCA_003697995.1 Taxidea taxus jeffersonii | reverse complement strand
AACAACAACAACAACAACACAGAAAAATATGAATGTACTTTTCTTAATAATAAACAGTTGAATTGAGTAAAAACAAATAAGTAAAATTTAAAAATTATAGAAACGCACACAACGGATTAATAGGATGAGAACTGTTTTATGTCTGGTTTAACTCACTGGGAGTCTTAGGGATATAAAATTGGATCCACGGTAAATGATAATATTGATAAATGACAAAATCCTTACCAAAAGCTAATATTGTAATAATTAATGATTGAAACTAACCAGGGAAGGTTTTGGCCAAAAGAACACACACACACAAATACCCTAATCCATAAGGCTCCTTCTTGTCTTTTTAATCACCCAACACCTTCCACCAAAAGAGTCCCTCTTCTCATGTCCATCACCATGGTTCAGTGGCACCTGTCCTTAAACCTCTTACAAGTAGAGTAAGACAGAGTCCGGGATTCTGGCCTTGAGACTGGCTTCTTCAGTTCAACATTATTTCTGTAAGATTCAAGCTGCTGTCTGTCTAGCAATCATTCTTTCTTTCTTCTTTTTTAATTCCACCATATATTCTATTGTATAAATAGGCTGCAAAAATTTTCTTATGCATCCAGTTATTAATAAACATTAAGATTATTTCTAAATTGCGGATATTATGAGCAAAGAGGAATTTAGTTATTCTGAGCAAAGCATTTTTGTACACCTGTTTAGTTTTCTTTAAGATTTTATTCTAAGTAATCTCTACCTCCAGCGAGGGGCTCATACTCACAGCCCTGAGATCGAGGGTCACCCACTGCCCTGACAGAGCCGGCCAGGCACCCCTGTCCGCCTGTTTTGATGGACCTGTGAACTTGTTCCCTCAGCTAGATAATGAGGAATTGCAATTTCTGAGTATTAATTGCAGGTGGCTCTCCTGCATTAGCTAATCAGGCCACAGAGTTAATTAGCCAATAGTGCCACACAGTTTCCCAAAGCCGTGACACCTCAGCCGTGAACCCCAGCCCATGTCAGAGCTCATTCTCCTAACTTTGAATCGCAGAGGCCCTAATACCTGGTCCATGATTGTCTCTCTCAGCTTTTCACTGTCCTCACTCGCTGCCAAGTACGGCCTGGATTCTGTCCATCTCCAGTGGGGGCCCAAGGTGGGAGATGGTCCCTTCCATCTGCCTGACTTTCTCTCTCTCTGAGAGAGAAAATCCTGGCCGCCAGGCTTCGGAAATCCATCATGTCCCCCATCACTTCGCACTCTGAACTTGTCCCTCATTGTCACATTGCCCTGATGGCCATGGTCTCTTCCTTGGTTTGCTCCGGAGAACTCAACGCGAGCGAGTCTGAGTAAAGGAAGCTTCCAAGAAACCAGCATGTCCCTAGTTTCAAATACTCAGCTCTCGCCGTTTCTCTGCCCGAAAGATTTTCTTCATGAGAAGCCAAAAGACTCTTCGTCAGATCATTCTGCGTCTACTGCTCTGGAGGGACTCCCAGCCCCTCGGATGGGGGGAGGGTTGGACTGGTCAGTGGCCATGACAGGGGCTGCAGCCTCCACAGTCAAATGCAAAGCAGCTGGCCTGATACAGCAGAGCTGAGCTCACTGCCAGGACTGAGACCATGCCCTCCGTTTGCTGTGAGACAGTCAAGTTCAAGACTCACCTGGCCTTCCTCTCAGAGATCAGTCTGAACTCTTCCACAGGAACATGGATGGGCAGGCGGTGGGAGGGGGAGAGGCGCATCACCAGAAAGGAAAAGCACATATTCTAAGAGTTCCTAACTGCTTTTGTGCCCAATGCTCCAAACAGGGAAAGGAGGCTGGGTTTTGCCGAGGTTGACCCATGCTCACCCGTGTCGTAACGGGAACGTGGGCAGAAAGGACAGACAACTGAGCTAATGGTGGTTCATGCAGCCATTGGCTCTCCAACTGGACATCTCTAGTTGGATGTATTGGTTTTCTGCTGTCGCTCTAAGAAGGTAAATTTAATGGCTGAAGGCAACAGAAATATATCATTTTATAGTTCTGGAGGGCAGAGTCTGAAATGGGCATCACAGGGCTCAAATCAGATGTCTGCAGGGAAATCCCATTCTTTGTGTTTTCCAGCTTCTAGAGGCTGCCTGGATATCTCGGCTCTTAGGCCCCTCCTCTGTCTCCAAAGCCAGCACGGCCAGTCTAGGATTTCTCATATTGCACCACTTTCACAATGACTCTTCTGCCTGCCTTTTCCCCCATGTAAGGACATTTTGGCAACACCAGACCCACCCTGTTAATGGGGACGGTCTTTCCCTTGTTCTCGCTCCCTAGGCACATGGTGTCGCATAGCCACAGGCTCTGGGAAAGAGCAGGGGGCACTCTCAAGGTTGATCTGGAAGGAGCAAGCGGGCAGCTGTCCCCTCCTCTCACTCTGCAGTCCTGGCACATTACTTCTTTTCCAAGGGCTAGCCACCCCCACCCCACGACCCCAGTGCGGCTCCTGCACGTTGGCCCAAATGTCAAGTCCTCCAGAACAACATACAGAGTGGGAAGGAATAGGAGGACAACAACAACAAAATCTTTACCTTGAGGGGCGCCTGGGTGGCTCAATGGGTTAAGCCTCTGCCATCGTCTCAGGTCATGATCCCAGGGTCTTGGGATCGAGCCCCGCATCGGGCTCTGTACTTAGCAGGGAGCCTGCTTCCCGCCCCCCTCTCTCTGCCTGCCTCTCTGCCTACTTGTGATCTTTGTCTGTCAAATAAATAAATAAAATCTAAAAAAAAAAAAACCTTTAAAAAAGTGTTTACCTTGCATGATGATTTTTTTCCTTCCTTCCTTCCTTTAACTTTATTTATTTATTTATTTATTTATTTAAGCAAGCTCTACACCCAACCTGAGGCTCAAATTCACCACGGGGAGTACAAGAGCCCAGTGCTCTTCCCACTGAGCCAGCCAGGTCCCTATTGGCCACAAGCCAGTCACGTGCTCCTGTCTAGCCCAGTGACAGACGATGGAGCTCCAGGTGGGCACTGGGATCTTCATTCATGTCCCCAGGTGGGACCAGATCAGGTCCCTGCAGCTAAAAGACAGGAGGGGGTAGCAGCTGAGGAGGCAGAAAACAGTGACAGCCATAGCAGGCTAACAGATCTGAGGACTTTTCAGCACTAGTGGGAGGGAGGAAAAATTAGGCCCATCTCTCCCATGTCTTTGGCTTTGTTATATTTTTTATTGCATCTTTAAAAAAAAGTGTCAGTTACATTCAAAACTGACCTTGTTCTCAAGGAGAAAGAATTTAGGAAGAACTGTTTTTTAATTTATTTTTGAAACTGTACCCCGTTCTCCCCAGAGGTTGATCTTCATTCTATCCAACTAGAAGGACTGAGCTCTTTGTCTCCATTAGCCATGACCTCCCAAAGGCACACTGATTCATTAGAAGCAGAGATGGTTTTGGAAGAGTCGAGTGATAGGAATAGATTTGGTAAATTTTGATTCCAAAATGCAGAGGTAGAATTCTTCCAAGGTCAGCGAGGAAATCTGAGACCCTTCAAAGTGGTTGAAGAGAAAAATCTATGTTAAACATGCTTATTTTGCAGTCTTCTGAGTATTCTGTGTTTGCTTAATTCTGGGATCTTTTATTAACAAGTCTTGTTTCTGTCCTTAGAGAAGTTTCAGGCATTCGTTTCACACTGGCAAAACAGCCCACGATGATAAATTTGGCAATTTAACAACCCTATGCTAAAAAAACAGAAGTAAAAATGTAGGTACCATGGCAAAAGTAACATTGTAAAGTAACATTGTAAACGCAACTGTGTATCAGGCCAAGCTCACTGCAAAGTGACACGCCCTGTAATTCATTCTGCATGGGTGGTAATCAAGTCCCTGTGAATTCATCCTGGGGAAGATTTATGGCTAAATCTCTGACTAGGTTCATCAGTAAATGGCCATCATACTCATTCATGCATTTCTGCCACAAACAGGCCGTGAATCACGATGGCACTCCGCAATGATTCATGCATTCAGGGCTTTTAAGGGGAAAAAACGTGTCTCTGTGAGTCATGAGTCTGAGCAAGGATGAATATAAATTAACAGGGAATAATCACAGCGGTGGAGAGCATCATTTTTCCATCAGACTGAATTACAATAATAAACAGGCAGATAAGAGAATATGTCCCTGCGAGAAGACTGGCCCCCGGTCCCATTTTCAGACTAATAATGTTTGCCTTTTGAAATAATCATTCAGGCTTTCTTGTAAATAAACTGTATTACATGAAATGCAATCATTTTAGAATAATCAGAACATGCAGGTTATTTTAAAAAGAAATAAAATTTAAAGTCACCAACATCCTACCAACAAAGAGCCTAAAACTAGAGGATATTTGGTAATTTTTCTCAAATACAAAACTAAATATAGAGCATTATATTTAGGGTTATTTTTTCCCTAAACAAGCATGCCTTGTATTTCTAAGTGAATTCAACGTCGAATAACATATCCAAGATTCAGAAACATGAGATTTCCACCCAAATATAACATGGAAAAGCCACAAGTCAGACAGTGTTTCTTTGATGGTGAGGACACGTTCCCAAGGCTTGCCTCTGCCAAGACCTGTCTTTACCGTCTGTGTCTGAGCTCAGCCACATCCCAATTGAAGCAGTGTTAAGCCTGTTCCTCTTTGTGGTGCTGTTTCTCTCTGACAGGGCTTTACAAGCCACTTTAAAATCCTTCATAAGCCAAACCTATACCTTCTAAATATGTCTCCTCCATTGGGATCAATAATCCATTAGCCCATGGAATGGTCAGCAGCCTTAAATCTAGACAATGCATTGTCATTTTCAGGCTGGATGAGTTCTCATTCCCACCAATGGCCTATCTGGGATGGCCTCATGCTGATGAGATGGGCACAGGGGCCAGGCAAGGCTGGCATTAGGGGGCATCAGTGAAATCTTAAACAACTGAGAATGCAAAGTAACTTCCCCACCAGAAAGAAAGAAAGGGAGAGAGAGAAGAGAAGAGAAGAGAAGAGAAGAGAAGAGAAGAGAAGAGAAGAGAAGAGAAGAGAAAAGAAAAGAAAAGAAATTGCCTCTAGACATATAAACCTCTCTCCCTCTCGTTTTGGGGGGTGGGGAGAGACAAGGGTCTTGGGTGAAAAGTTGGCTGCAATTCTTATCAGTTGAATTGTGTGTTTTTTGTCTATGGTATTTATTCCTTCCTTGCATCTAGCCTGCCTTTAATGATAGTTTTAAGCAAACCTGATTACATGTGGGTATGTATAAAAGTTAACTTTTCTTTGTCTGTCTTCTCCTTTGTCTTTATTATAAGAATCTTTTAAAATGAGAACCGTGAACTGTATTATAAATATTTGAAGTTTTCTGCATATTATGACATTTTGCATCTTCAAAAAACTTCTGGCCTGGCAGAAGACCACCCCTCCAGGAGCTAGCCAAGTCTTGGAGATAGCAAAATGCCCAGCCAGGAGCATGCTGTCTCTGGCCCCAGGAGATGTTATCCTCTGCCTCAATCATCCCAGGGCCCAAGCCAAGAAAGCCAGGGGTTCCTACGGCACAAAACCCACCCAAATTATCCAAATTATCCAAGACCATTGCCCTGCTCTGCCTTGTCCTTCCCCAGGAAACCCCAGTGAAGGTCAGGGCCTGAGTAACCCCTCAACCACTGCCTTCGGGCCCCCCAGCCCCCCTCCTGTCTTTGCATGGGGTCCGAGGTCACCTGCTGCCTGCCATGTCTCCAGGACCTGCGAGCATCACGAACTCTGGTTTTGCTCAGCCTTTCCCGTGTCTCCTGTGGCTGCCCTTGACTACCACATTACATTTACAAAATGTAAATATTACCAGAACTTGATGAGCAGGAAAAAAAAAATTGTTTGGCCTTTTTTTTTTTTTTTAAATGAACAAAACCGGAAGTTTTTAATGAACGTTCACTAGTAGAGCTCTACTAAAAATGATGCACTGGGGAGAATCATGATTTTACATTGTAGGCTCGTGTGAGTTCCTTCTTCAAGGACACAAGTTTTGAATTCTTTCTCCTGAAAATGGAGACAAAATACACAGCTTCCAGAGAGAGGGAAGGGCAAGAGGCTACCGGACCTAATCACTTGAGGTCACTAAGATCCTACCAAAAACTTAAGGAATCCAGTGTTTCGGTAAATATTGGTTCTCTTCTTCTCACAGGTTCTCCCTCCTCCAACGAACCAGTTGCTTGTATACCTTTTCAACAGGTGGACGTTTGTAGACATTACGAGCACAGAGGAATGGGATGAGTAGCTTTGCCTGTGGTCCCGTGGACACCAAGTACCTGTTTCCCCTCTCCTGAGCAATGCAGTATTCTACACTTGAATCTTCTGTGGGCTTCAAGGTAGAGCAAGGATGCCCACACTGCCACCATCACCCTTTGCACCACCCACTCCTTCTCTCTAAGCCTCCCCCACGGCATGGGCTGGGCTCTCAGGCCACCCATAGAATCCAGGGAGGTCACACTCTTCCTCAAACCTTGGAGTCTCTTGACTGTGCACCAGGCTCTGGATCCAAGACTGGGCTGTTGTTGATGGTGCCGTGACCTTGGGCATGACCCCAATCCTTTCTTGGACTCAGTTTCTACACCTCGAAATTCTGGATCACACAGCTGGCAATATTTCACATTCCCCCTGGAAATCATCTAGACTAGTAATTTCACTAAGGCTATGGCAGTAGAAGACCAACCAGCAAAGTGAGTGAGTGTTTTAACAATATCTGTGTCAATTTGACCCACATTAGATATTATTCTTGGTGTGTCTCCAATGGGGTTTACCCATGAGATTAACATTTGAATGGGCAGACTCAACAGATGACCTCCCCAAGGTGGGTGTCATGGTCCAGCCTGTTGAGGGTCTAATAGAGCAAAAGACCCTAGGAAGAAAGGATCAGCCCCATCCTGTCTGCTTGGTGCAGCCCGGACATCTGTCTCCTGTCCCTGCACTGGGATTCACACCATTAGCTCCCCTGGTTCTCATACCTTCAAACTCAGACCGAATTACATCAGGGTTCTCCTGGGCTCCAGCTTGCAGATCATGGGACTTCTCGGCCTCCGTAATCACAGTCAATCTTCGTAATTAATATGTGTGAGTTGGGGTGGGGGTTGTTTTGGGGTGTGTTTCTCTAGAGAACTCTAATACAAATAGGAAAAATTGAACTTCCATAATGTGTGCCAGAAGGAAATAAATATGTATAATATCCACATTGATTTCTATGCATAAAAATAGGCATACACAGATGTCTAGTTTGTTGTAAGTTCTGAGACCATTGCTCAATCATTCCTTCTCCAATTTATTGGATATGCCAATTAGTTTTTCCTGCATGTCAAAGACATCCCTCCTTATCCTTATGTCCTAAGACCCCCCCAGTGGATGCCTGAAAGTGTGAGTATTGCCAAATCCAGTATACACTGTTTTTACCTATGCATAGACACCTGTGATAATGTTGAATTTATAAATTATGCCCAGTAAGAGATCAACAACCATAATAATACAGTAGAACAATTATGACAATGTACTATAATGAAAGTTATAGGACGGTGGTATCTCTCTACCAAAATATCTTATTGCACTGCACCCCCCCTTCTTGGGATGACGTGAGGTGATAAGTGCCCTCATGATGACAGAGTGAGATGCACGACGATAGCATTGTGATGTCACATCAGGCTCCTACTGACCTTATGGTGATAAGTCAGGGGATCACCTGCTTTCTAACCTGCACTTGGCCTTGGACACGGGGGTCCCACTGTATTTGTTCACTCATGACTGTCTAGATTGGAGGTGTGGTCTGTCCTCAACTGAGATGGCTTCCGGTGCACGGGCAGTCACCAGGGCCCAGGAGCAGCACTATGGGTCTGGCAGCTGGTGCTTGCTCCCGGCAGAGGTGATGGGGGCCACAGACCACACTGTGCAGAGGTGAGGCCAGACTCCTCCAGGGGTGGCAGTCACAGGACTTCCAGAGCAAGAGAGGATAAGGTTCGAACATGCATTCTCCTCAATCCTCTGTCTAAGCGATATGTACTAACTTATCATCGCCCAGAGCTATCCCCAAGGCCACGGATGTGGATGTGAAGAAACCTCACTTTTGCTGGGAGCCCTGGAAAAATCATTTGCAAAGGAGTGTGAATAAGGGAAGGTAAGATTGATGGCCATTTCTGCAAGCTACTTCAGGGGACCCCTACTCTGTGCTCAGCGTTGCGTGATGTGATGACTGATGAGTCCAGCCCCCAAAGGGAAGAGGAAGGAAAGGGAAAATAGAGGACAAAGCAACCCCAGCCCCCAAATCCTAGAGAGGCTGAGCTTAAACACATAAACCCACAGATGAGTAGGTACGAGCGTAGGAAGAAGAGATATCACGGCCGCTATGGTGCCGGGAGAGAAGCCTGGACCCGGGTCTGGGGTCCTCCAAGGCATGCGGGGAAATGGAGTGGACGTGACCTGTCTCGGGGCTCGAGCCCGCAGCCGAGCACTTCCCGACCCGCAGAGCAGACAGAGTCAGCTCAGGGACGCCAAGCTTCCTCTGGGGTCTCTGAGGATTTGCTCTCTGGAAGGAGAGGTCAAGGAGGAGAGCAGGGACAGTGTGGGAGGGGGGCTTCTCCCCATGCAAAGCAGGTGGGAGCCCCTCCACACAGAATGCCCAGGAGGTACTTATTCTTGGCAGGTGGCATGCAGGGGTGGGGGGGTAGCCAATGGCATGCCCGAGCTTTAAGGAACAAAATTAATATTCATTTTGGTCATTACTGTTCATTTTCTTAAAAGGAAAGAAAGTTCTCGGCGTGAACACTGCTCCTTATACATACGTCCCATGTTTCCAGGCAGAGTCTGGCGCCTGGTCAGCCTGAGGCAGCCAACACTTGATCCCACGTGTGAACCCAGGCCCCCTGCCTCCCCCTGCTTCCTTCCCCACCCCCACGCACACAGCCACGTGCCCAGGGTCCCCATGTCCCCCTCTCGCTCTCCTCAGCCAACAGGATTCTGAAAAGCATCTTAAATCAAATGATATATGAAAAAAACAAGAAAGCAAGGGCCCTGAAAGAAGCTTATAATTAGGACTGTGAAATAATTTATTGCCTGCGCCGGGACGTTTCCGGGAGTGGGAAAAGGATGCTATAAATAATAAGCTGGGACAATGGGCATAAATAGGGCCGCTTCACGTGTGGTTGATAGGTGAGCAATTCAGTTACCTAGCTACCAAGACTCTGACTCGCAAAGAATGATTTCGTGCCTGTTTAAATAGTGTTGTATTACTCTAGATATTATCTCTTATTTTAAAAAATCATTTATCTGAATTTAGGGAGCAACCGCTAATGCCATGGCAAAGAAATAATATTTTGCATCAACACATAGAATACAAAGTACTGTGAATTGCGGAGGAGCACGGACTTATTTGCAGAAAACACATTTTTCCTCCCGTATTGTCTGGTCATTGAAGAACGCGGAGTTGATGGCAGAGTCGCAGGGAGGCCTGGGCTCAGAATGTCCCTTCTGTCCTGTTGTGTGTTGTCCTTCTCGACTATTGGGCCAACTTGTGCTTGACAAGTGCCCTAAACCGCATTGCTTTGGGGTTGAAGAACAGGGCTCCGTGGTCCCCAGGCTGATGGTGTGTGGAAATGATCAGAGGATGGGGAATCCGGGACAAACAGACGAGGGGGTCCCATGTTTCTGGGTCTCGGCTATCCTGGAGGCAGGGCGCTCTTGGCTATGAACGGTGAGTTGCCCACCTTCTTAAAGAGGGGGAGCAAAAGAGAGTTCTGGAACGGGGAAGCTTGCTATCTTCCCAGGCGGTGAGTTGCCCGTGTGTCCAGCAGCATGAGCAATGAAAGAAAAGTCCACACATGGCTACAAACAAGGCTCTGAAGCTCTTTTCAGAGCTATGGAGATTTAGTCTTTAAAACTGGCATTCTGGGAATTTGGAAAGATAATGAGGTACCTGGCATTTCCAGTAGGATTTGAGTCTTTGGAGGGGCAGGAGCTCTCTCCCCTACAATCCCACAGGTGTGGAGATACATACAGGAAGTGAAAAGGCTCGTGTAGAATGGGGCCCAATGACCTTGCATGGTGAGTTGATGGGGATCTAGATCAGTGTGTCCTTCATGAAAGGAATCCCCCGACCATGTCTAGCCCAGCAAAGACTATTTGGCTACAGGGTCAAAAAAAACGGCGCAAACGTAGCAATGAGTATCCAAAGCACCATTTATTTTCAAGGAAAGAGGTGACGCATTTGAACACTTAGGCCTTGTCTCTTGGCTCTTGTTGGAGGTGGGGAAAGAATCCCAGCCAACTACTGTTAACCTGAAATACAAAAGATCAATAGAAACAGTATCAAACCCAAATTCAGGATAATTCAAATAGCTGATAATACCATTTTCAGTAAAATCTCTACCCTGGGGCCCTGTACGGGATTCAGTTCTCGAGTCAGAAGATTCATTAAGGCTAAGAAGACTCGGGGAATTGTTATTTTCCTTTAATTAGGATTTTTCATGGATTAAATTACCGATTTGTTCCAGGAGTTTTTAACGGTTTGGTTCCAGATTTCAGATAATCCACTTATGCTAAATGACACGTTTCAGATAAGTTTTGCCCCCATACCTAAGTATTTTGTCTCCCTTTGTAAGTCACTCCCGTGTATAAAATGTGATCTACTTGGAAATGCAAAAAACGTGTCCCCAGAAATATTTAAAACTTCCTCCAATGTTAACATTTGCATGACATCAATACGTATTTTCAGATATTTTACTGAAAATGCTATATCCATCACATTCTATTCCAGCCATGTTGTCAAAATGGATTGCAGAGAGGGGCGCCTGGGCGGCTCAGTCTGTTAAGCATCTGCCTTCAGCTCAGGTCATGATCCCGGCCAGGGTCCTGGGATTGAGCCCCGCATCGGTCTCCTTGCTCAGTGGGGAGTCTACTTCTCCCTCTCCCTCTGCTGGCTGCTCCCCCTGCTTGTGCTCTCTCTCTCTCTCTCTCTTTCTCTCTGACACATAAACAGAATGTTTAATTTAGAAAAATGGGTTGCAGAGAGAAACTTAAACTTAGCATGTGACTAGGAACAAAACAAATGTTCATGAACTGAAAAATGGATAAACCAACTAACAGTGTTTGTATTTGCGCCAGGGAATAGCCCTCAGCCATTCAGAGGATGAACCGCGAAGACATGCACATTTTTTGAGCCAGACACAAAAGACACCGTATCATGTAGTCCCACTTTATGACACGTCCCAAGCGGTCAAATCCATAAAAACAGAAAGTGGATGGGTAGTTGCTCAGGGTTTGGGGGTGGGGGGAAGGATGGCTGATGGGTACACGGTCTCCTTCTGGAGGGGTGAAAGTGGTCTATAATTAGGTGTTGGTGATGGTTGTCCAACTCTGTGAATATACTGACAGCCATTGAGCTGAGGTGTATATTTTATTTTTATTCAGATTTTAATTCTAATTCCGGTGTTAACATGCAGCGTTCTATTAGATTCAGGTGTGCGATATCGTGACTCATCATTTCCGAGCGTCACTCCTGCTCACCAGGACAAGTGAGGTCCTCGTCCCCGTCACCCATTCCACCCCCCTCCAACTCTGGTGACCATCAGTATGTTCTCTGGAGTTAAGAGTCTGTTTCTCACTTTGCCTCTCAGAGCTGCACATTTTAAAAGGGAGAATCTCACTGGATGTGAATCACATCTCAGGAAAGACTTGGGTTAGCCCATGGGAGGTGCCGATGGTCGGAGGGTAGACTGGGAGAGGGGAGGGAGACATTGTCGGGGTTCGTCCCGCTTTGCTGTCTTGGTCGAGTCTGGTTTTCAGCAAGGGGCTAACTCCACCCTGAGCTCCATCTCCCACCTGACCAGCCTTTTGTGGTTCTAATGCTTCCCTTTCTCCCTCCGCTTGTGCTCTCTCTCTATCTCAATTAAATAAATAAATACATAAAATCTTTAAAAATAATAACATAAAACACTCGGAACCCTGCTGAAGCCTCCTGGGTGCTCTCCGCCAATTTCATTCTCCCTTTCTTTCCCGCAGTGTGACCACGGTCCTCACCGTGGCAGTAATCACCTTCGGGGGTTCCCGGGATGGGGCGTCTGGGATGCTCCCTGGCTCCGGGGCAGGAACACACCGTCCACACTACCGCGTGACATTATTCATAAAGGAGCGATTCCACGTGAGGACGTGGAATTCTCAGATCCAGTGGATACACTTATTTCAAAAACAATCGATCTCATCACCTATTGCATTACTAATAATGTAATAGGCTAATAAAGCATTTGCCACCAGCAGCATGGACAAATGAAGATATTAAAAAAAAAAAAAAAAAAGAGGTCACGATCACATCTGTCGCGAACTCACTCAAACCTAGACCGAAGACCAGAATCCACTTCTGTGTAGTTTCCTTGCAATTAACACATTATTCACGACTGACACTGACTTAGAATGTGCCGGGCGCTTGTGTCCCTCGAGCGTGGCGGTTCGGAGTACAATGTACTATTTGTACCACATACTCTTTAACGGTTTGGAGTACAAATATACATATACACATATATTTTTTTTCTCCAATTACAGGCTTTGAACCGCTGATTCCTGGGCCCTGTGTTCCAGAGCGGCAGAATTATTGGCAGCACATTGGAAACAGGAGAAGGACTAAAAATATCCCAAGGAGAAGGACAGAGTTCAGAGAAGTAACCAAAATGCACGGTGGGGCCCCAGAAAGCTGCAGGGAGAATTCAGGTTGCTTAATTCAGCAGAAGATGTTAGCTCATGCTCTGGGACGGTTGCTGGCAATGTCAGTATAAGAAATACAAGAAACACATGTATTTTGTGCATATGAGTGGTTTAACTGGAAGCTCTGGGAAATATATTAGTTTCTCAGTTTTTTGTGGCCGCCTTGAGTAGAAAGAGGAAGCATTGGGGTCCACCCCTCCCTTCCGATGCATTGGCCGCCGGGTGACAGACAGGGACACGGTGGCAGGTGCCATGCTGCGGGGGAGGGGCCCAACACGCCACTCCCGAGGGGACACTTCACATCCTTAAAGAGAAGTGGGAACATCTCCCAAGTCCTTGACTGTCCAAGGCAAACGTGTATCTGAGACTCAGAGAAGGTAACAAGCATTGCATTAGGAAACTGTTGACTCTGAAACTAATATTCCACTTTAGAAAACAGAATATTGGCTTCTGACATTTTGCTTAAAGAAACACAAGTTATTCAGGGGTTGAGACCTAGAGAATTTCGGAGAAAATGCTTTCGCTTTTCAATAGTTACATCTAACACCACTTCCTGTTGAGAAGTCGTGCAACACCTTCCGGACAATTAATTCTTTAGATCTGGGAAATAATACAATTTTGAAACACATAAAAGTGACATGACCCCTCCCCAGTCCATTGCTGAGTCATCTGTGAAAGCCACTGTGGTCACTATTTCATGTTTTTAAAAATGTCACCAAAGCCAGAGACCCCGCCCTGTCCCTAATGAAAATGTATCAGTTCTAGAAGGGAGAGAGAGCGTTCCCTGGGATAAATGTGAGGCTGGGATCAGCACTGATGTCCAAGATCACGGGTTACTGCGAGCTGTCTCTGCGGCAGGTGCCCGGCACACATCTCCAGCAGCTTCCCTGTGCCGCTGAGTCTCCACCTGGCCCTCTGCCTGCTGCGTCCCTAACCTTGGGGCTGCAGCTCTAGGGATGGAGACCATGGCCTTGTGCTTGCCCTCTGGCTGCTGGCCGCTGGCCAAGCTCGGGGCTGTTCCCTCCTTTCCCAGATAGGGAGACACCTTCCTCCGCGATCATCCTATCTTCCTGGCAGAGGGCGAGGCTGCCCTTCCCCACTCCCTGATGGAGGACGGAGGTTCTGTCCCAGAGAAGGTGAGGCCGTGGGGACTCCAGGCTTCTGTCTGTGGCTGTGGGGTCCCAGATGTGGGAGTCCATTGGCCTGTGCAAACCTTGAACGTGACCCACTCACCCCGTTACCTGGTCCTGAACTGCCCCCCTTCCTCCATCATTCCAGCCCACCTGCAGTGGCTTTCTCATGGGCTCAGGCCCACCAAAGTTTGATGGAGGCCCAAATCAAGCAGTTTTTTTTTTTTTTAACCCGACAGGCTGATTCTTGACTGAATGGTGACATGCCAAGGTGAGATTGTAGAAACAGAGATGTATTTCACAGGCTTATGCTCTCTGAGTTAGTACTTTGAACGCAAGACGGTCATTTGGATGTGCTCAAGCTAGCTCCACTCAGTTGCACGACTCAGCTGTGGATCCGCGGCGCTCTGCACAGTGGGAAAAACACCGCTGAATTTACGCCAGTGCCTCGCTGCTGAAGGTTCCTGTACAGCAGTCTTAAAAACCCATCTAGAAATGGAAACCGTAAGCCAGACATCCAGATGGCTGCTTCCATGTACTCTCCCAGGCAGAGCTGGGGTGAGGATCCTTGCAAATACCCAGATGTTTGCACACGGCCAACGCCTTTAGTGTGAGGTACGCTGTGCGTGTGGGCTGCTCCCCGCACACCCTCCCCGGCCGTCCAGAGCACAAGCAGCGCAGCTCTGCGCGAGATTTCAGCAGCAGCATCATTGTCTTTCTCCTAACTGCTTTCTCTCTCTCTCTCTCTCTTTTCGGAAACAAGATAGCAATCACTGTAGAATTAAGATAAAAACTGGGTTTCTAAGAAAGTATAAAAGGCAACTTCTGGGAAAATAAAAGTAAGGTCATAGCTTTAGAAAAAGGATAAAGTCGATGGAGTGAAACAATAGGAGACTTTAGAAAGCGCAAATGGTGGATATAAAATTAAGGACAGCTGGCTTATTCACAAGGGGAAATCAGCCATATTTAAAGTGCAATGTTCCGGGGCGCCTGGGTGGCTCAGTTAGTTAAGCGGCGGCCTTCGGCTTAGGTCATGATCCCAGCGTCCTGGGATCGAGTCCCACATTGGACTCCTTGCTCGGCAGGGAGCCTGCTTCTCCCTCTGCCTCTGCCTGCCTCTCTGTCTGCCTGTGCTCGCTCGCTCTCTCTCTCTCTAACTAATAAATAAATAAATAAATAAAAGTGCAATGTTCCCTTCTTATTCCTTTCTTCTTCTCTTTCTCATAGAGCAGATGCTAAAAAAAAAAAGGGTGGGGGAAGGAGAGATGGAAGGAGGAAGGGAAGGGATGAGAAGGAAAGAGGGAGGAAGACAGGAAGGTAGGTAGGAAGAAGGGAAAGGAAGGAGGAAGGGAGGGGGGAGGGGGAAGAAGGAGAAGGTGGGATGGAGGGAGGGGGAAAAGGAGGGGGAAGGGCCGAGGGGGGAAGGAAGGAGAGAGTGAGGGGAGAAGGAATGAAGGAGGGAGGGAGGAAAGAAGGAGAGGAGGAGGAGGGAAATCTTCCTTCTAATGTCTCAGTTTTCCAGTAACTTACTAACTCGTTCATAGTAAAACATATCAAAAATGAACCATTTTGCAGATGTGTCGCCTGCCATGAGGTGAGGGCTGGGTGTGCCCTTAAAACAGTCACTAAGAGAGAAGAGCAAAGGGACCACAGGACACAGGAGTCATTTGAATAGTGGGGGTGACAGGATCCATGAGTTCGCTGGCCCAGGTTCTTCCTGGTTGATTAGGTTGATTCCATTTAAGAAAATGAAAATGTTTCCTAACTTTCCCTGAATAATTAATCAGCATGTGGCATTAGTACGCTTAAACCTCAAGATGAATTATCATTATTTGGCATAAAAAACCCATTTGATGACCATATTGTTGTAGAGGGAAATGCTTTGATGAGGGGCCTTTCGTCTCAGCATCACAAGACTGCAGGAACCAGGCTGTGTACGATCCCAGACTGACACTAATTTTTATTTTTGCCAGAATGAAGGTCACAAGGCACCTAGTATCTAGCAAGTCAGGAGAAAAATTATGTTACATGTATGTATGTACATATGCATACACACACATGCACACACACACGTATATATCATAGCTTTAATGCTTGCACTTTGCTCTTTGCTTTTTCTTAGAAATGCTGGCTTGCATTCAACTCTGACCAACTTCAAAAAAATTAAGCCAAGAACAAATGGTATTAAATATTTATATCTTTTTTTTTTTCCTGAAAGTCGAGAACGGGACATCGTGAACAGTTGAAATTGACAATTATCATAAGCAGCTGAAGGTGACTTTGAATTCAATGAAATCAAACGAAAAGTTTGGAATTTACCCTGCAGAAAAACACTGCTGAGGCCAAGTTCATTGGTTCAGACAATCTTTTACAGAGTCGGCAAACAGTACGTGAAAAGAAGTGAAAGGTTGACAGAGAGAGCTCCTTCTCGTCCCTGCCAATTTGCTGCTACAGTCACTGCGAATCGATTTTACCTTTAAGGCATAAATCACGGCAGACAAAGAGAAAGTGAGGAGGCACAGAAACAAGAAATTTTGGAAGGTGAGCTAACTCAGACTCCAACAGGGAAAAGCTGAGCATCAAACCCGTTTATTCCAAAGGATCCCCCCAAAGGTTCAGGAATTGGAAGCACCAGGGGCCTCTGGGAGCAGAAGAG
>RCUC01088559.1:0-22567 GCA_003697995.1 Taxidea taxus jeffersonii | reverse complement strand
AGAGAGGAGATCCCCTTGGTAGGGCCTTTAGTCTGATAAGACAATATATCCATTAAATTAAAAAAAAAGAAAAAAGTTTCTAAACTGAGAGAAATTAAGTAAATTGCTGAAGATTCATTTATAAAAAAGATTGAAGAATGCCATTTCTGAGATAGAAGGATGATGACAGCATTGGGACATGTTAGAAGTTTTGAGACAATTCTAAAAGAGAGTGGGGGGGCGCCTGGGTGGCTCAGTGGGTTAAGCCGCTGCCTTCGGCTCAGGTCCTGATCTCAGGGTCCTGGGATAGAGTCCCGCATCCGGCTGTCTGCTTAGCAGGGAGCCTGCTTCCTCCTCTCTCTCTGCCTGCCTCTCTGCCTACTTGTGATCTCTCTCTGTCAAATAAATAAAATCTTAAAAAAAAAAAAAAAAGAGAGTGGGGATGATCTTTTTTTTAATATTTTATTTATTTATTTGACAGAGATCACAGGTAGGTAGAGAGGCTGGCAGAGAGAAAGGGGGAAGCAGGCTCCCTGCTGAGTAGAGAGCTGATGCAGGGCTGGATCCCAGGACACTGGGATCATGATCTGAGCCGAAAGCAGAGGCTTTAACACACTGAGCCACCCAGGTGCCCTGAGAGTGGGAATGATCTTATCTGACTTCCTCCTCCACTCTATGGGGAAACATTTTAGTATTTTACATAAGTACCTGGGTATAAGTTACAGAGGATAAGAATTCCTTGTGTCTTAAACCATAAGAGACTCTTAATCTCACAAAACAAAGTGAGGGTTGCTGGAGGGGAGAGGGTAGGGAGAGGGTGGTTGAGTTATGGACATTGGGGAGGGTAAGTGCTATGATGAGTGCTGTGAAGTGTGTAAACCTGATGATTCACAGACCTGTAGGCCTGGGGCTAATAATACATTATATGTTAAGAAAAAAAAATTCCTTGTGTCTTATTTTAATAGGCTGATAAAAGAATCATGAATATTAGCCAATGTTTTTTAAAAACTTTATTGATTAAAAGTGCACAATTTCAAGATATTTTGATCTTTAGGATGGAGAATACTTTGAGAATATTTGTAAAATTCGACAAAAGTTAGGTAACTATTTCTACCACATTACTCACTTTACTCTCTTTCAAAAAAACTGTGCTGAAACTTCAATTAGAAATTCATTTTACCTAAAAGAGTTGTCAAGAGTAAGTTGTAAATATTTATCGCCTCTTCTTTTATATACTTGGGAAAAAACCCTTTTATCCAAAATCTTATTTTCCAAAAATGTCTTTTATCAAGTGTTTACATTTTCCTAGGGAGAGACAATACACACATGAACACACACATGCATGTACACACCTTAATCTACATTACCTAGTGCCAGAAACAATGCAGTTTGCATTAATAAAGAAAATGCATGCTATTTTTACAGGTGGACCCCTACATATCATGCTTCATAACAAAGAAATGTATAAGAACATGATTATATGAATGTATATCATGGTTTGGATAATGAAGAAATGTATAAGAACATGATTATATAAATGTATATCATAGATTCACAACTAATTAAATTTGTGAATTGTTTGATCATTACTTTACATGTTACCTAGGATATTCTTTTATTTTAAGCCATTTGGAAAAAGGAATTCATCACTGCTAGAAAAGAAAGAGAAAAAAGAAAAAGAAAATTATCTTACTTTAACAAAGTATGAAAATTTTTACAAAGAGATCCTAACCTCATGACTTGTACTTCCTAGAGATGTACCAGGATCTATTCTGGCAAGAATAAATTAGTTATTGATCGAATACTGACAAAGGCAGATTTTCGTTCCACTTTTCCATCATGACTATATCCACATGCAATGCTTATCTTTGTATTCATTTTGCCAAAGTAAAACAAGATCCTATTCTAAGGGGAAAAATTAAAAAGTATCAATTGTCTATATACTTCAACTAATTGAAGTTTCCCTTTAGGAAATCCATTAACTGAAAAAAAGAAAAACTTTGAATTATCCTTAATGTACGTTTGTTCGTTTGTTTAAATGGAAACACTAGCTTACTTGCGATTTGGTGCTTCATTTTACAACTTGGTTGGTGATGAAGTTTCATAGATCAGTATAATAAGAGGAAGGCCCTGATTTAATATTATTGTAGGTTCAGGCAATTGTATCCTCTCTTCCCCACTTCCTGCCAATTGTATTTTCCCTAAGACGGAAGAATCTCTCTTTCCTCTGCCTCAGAGTATACTGATGATTAGAGGCATTAATGAGAGCTACCAAGAGAGTAAGAGCTGTGTGAGAATGAGAGAGGGAGAGGTTGAGGAAGAGGAAGGGAAAGGGAGAGGAAAGAATAGGGAGGGAGAGGGAGAGAGGGTGCTTGAGGGAGCACAACTATGTTTGACCTTCACAATTTCCCTCTTGAATTTGAAGACAGCAAGAATAACTTTTATTGTTTATTGATTAGTTCTAAAGTAATAATTGTGAATCTGAAATCCACATGAATGTGATTGAAAATTAGCACTAGAAGAAAATTTGTCTACTCTGTAGGACATAGGATAGAAGAAAGAAATTATTTTTAAATCAATAAGAAGGCTTAAAAAATAAAATGCTCCCTGGAAATACTTTTTCTCTATACAGAAGTCTTTAAATTATATATCCTCAGCAGAAAGACAGGCATTATGTGAAATTTGATTGATGCTAGCAAATGACTAGACATCATTTCCTTTTTTTATAATATAATCCCAAGAAAGGACAGATTCATGTTCTCTTCTGTTTAGTAATTGGTTTGGTCTGAGTTCATTTATAGCATCATTTACTAGACACACACACATACAAAGTAGATATTAGTTCTCAAGAAAATACTTGAATAGATTGTGTATTGTGCCATTAATGGAAGGTGTATTTCTCCAGGCATGTGAAGATGCCTTCATGCATTTCAGTCAGGCACAAATCTATCTAGTGATATGAATGAGGGAACAGGATTGGTGTGTCAGCATTTTGGATATAATTGAAAAGCTTCCTATTGCTCTTACCTCTATGCTAAATAACATACTTGCATTTCCCCTGGATTACAGACAACCATACACCTAATTATTATTTTTTGGCATGCATTATAGAAGAACACTTACTTGAATAATAGAATGCGAGATAATGTTTTTCTGTGTTTTATCACCCTTTCCCGACCTGCTTGAAAATCATTAATAATGATAATGATAAGAATAAAAATTATAATAATAATAATAATAATTATGAGATTGACCATGGGACCGTATCTTGAAGGTCTTTGAATGTCCTATGAGGGGATTTTGATTTCATCACCACCTTTGAAAGAGATTCATCAAACAGCTCATATACTCTTTCTTTCAAGTTCTGATCTCAAAAATCAGTCTGTAATGTAACCTAAAATGACGGGTAGATTTATTCAATTTTTATATGAGAGCTGTGGTGTTGAAAATCACAAGAGATCTGTAACATTAAGTGAGACTGTCTATTCCTTGTCAGAGATCCATACATGTTCAGACTGCAGTAATGCAGTGGCATTTTGTCTCAAGAGACAAACTCCAGCCATCAAAAAGAAATATTTCCCTTTGTTGAAAGCTATATTATTGTGTTTTCCTGTGTAAATACCCATTGCAGAGATAGTTACAGGCATCGCTCAAACCAGCCTATTTTCTCCCTTTCATGTGGTTCACTTAAATAAGTGGTATGAGGAATAGGAAATAAAATGAGGTTTTTGCCAATTATTCTGTAGCTTGAAATGCCAATATTAGTGACTGTGATAGACTATACTAAAACTTTTAAAAAATAAACTTTATGCTAACTATTCTCCATGTGATAAAACAATGTTTATTTTATAAAGGATGTTTATTTATTTATTTTTTTAAAGATTTTATTTATTTATTTGACAGACGGAGATCACAAGTAGGCAGAGAGAGAGGAGGAAGTAGGCTCCCTGCGGAGCAGAGAACCCGATGTGGGGCTCGATCCCAGGACCCTGGAATCATGATCTGAGCTGAAGGCAGAGGCTTTAACCCACTGAGCCACCCAGGCGCCCCATAAATGATGTTTATAAGGAAAAGATAAACATGTTTATAATATATTTAGTGAAAAGGTTATAAAAGTGTGCTGATAGCATGCAAAATACAAAATATAAATATTTTAATAATATAATTATTTATACTATTTAAATATAAATATTTAAATAATATAAATAAAAATACAAAAATCTACAAAATATAAAAAATAATAAAAAGGGAAGAAAAACTTGAAGGACTTCTGGTAATATATTAACATTCTGTCGAATTATTGGGTTTTACTGCTATTTCTATGTTCAATGTTACTTTCGTAATTTTAAGACATCAATCCAAACGATTCCAAAAAAGCTTTTAGTATATTCTCCATAAAAATACATTTCCATGTTTTGAAGACATTCATCAAGGTGTCCTTTACTCCATGAAATCACCCCTCTTTATCCCAGAAGTCTCTAAAAAACAGATTATATGCAGGTATTATATATTTAAAACTTTGTCCCTTTTCCTTCTACCATTTAAGAAATGTGAGATGTTCTTTCATACTAAACTTAAATAGTCCTCTGTAACCCTCGTCACCCAGATAAGACCCAGATGCACATAGCACTACCTACCACCTTGATGTGGTGTAAATGTAATATAGTGTTTACTGAGGGAAAACTTACAGGCAGAGAACAATCTCTGTAAGATCTAGGGCCAGAGGAGATTGAGATCAGCTATGGCAGGACTGGGTGTATCACAAAAAATATCAGGTGAGGGCACTTCCTAATGAAACAAAACAAAACAGACAGACAAGCAGAAAACCAGTAGGCAGAGAACATCACAACTAAGGTGCATAAGAACTTTCTTGGTAAGAGAAAAAAGGTTCTGATGAAAAGGCTGCACCCTGAGAGTGGAGCTATCTGATATCAGCCAGTTCTTCAGTGAGCTACCTGAGACCTGCAGAAGAGCTTCTTGCCTTCTTGGCTCATTATCAAAAGTGGAGGAATGGGGCCTCCAAGATTATTGAATTCCTCTTTTGTCATTTGTTTAATGTAGTTTGGTCAAGTCCCATTCTACATAGCTGAATAGCTGAGTAATTAGTACAGGTAAGTGATGTAACATCTGATAGTTCAAATAGGAAAAACAGTTCAATGATGATTTAGTAGACAGAAACTGGGATTGAGTTGAGAGTGGGTAGCATATAAATAGTATTACCTATTATTTTTGGCTTAAATGAGCTGATAGGGGGCGCCTGGGTGGCTCAGTTGGTTGAGCGACTGCCTTCCGCTCAGGTCATGATCCTGGAATCCCAGGATCGAGTCCCGCATCGGGCTTCCAGCTCCATGGGGAGTCTGCTTCTCTCTCTGACCTTCTACTCACTCATATTCTCTCTCACTGTCTCTCTCTCAAATAAATAAAAATATTTTAAATGAGCTGATAGTTTCACTGTCATTTGAGAGGTGAAATAAACACGTGTGAAACATTTCAATAATCATGATGCTCCAAAATCCAACATGAGTTGTAGAAATAATAATTGGTATGCCTTTGTTCCTTTAACAATTTTACAATGCAGTTGTATGACAAAATACATATTGGACTCTCTAGTCCAATAAAATGATAAAGCTTGGCTTTTTATGATTTTAGCAAGGTTCATACAAAGTCTCTTTAATGTCACTTGAAATTTGTTTTTTTTTTTAATTTTTCTTCTTTTTCTTTCTTCAATATCAAATTTAAAACGAAGAAGGTAAAATTAACATCTAGGAGTGTGAGAGATGGACTTTTCTTTTTCAACAAATGATCAGAGTTTTAACAGTTTTATTCAGAAATTAGCCTTCTAATTAGTATTTCTATTTTTATTTTTTATAAGGCAACATATAGTCACCTTACAAACAATGGATGATGATTAGACTAAGATTTTTTTTGTACATTATTAAGTAATTAGTCATCCCTATAGATATTCAGCTTTTACTTTTAGGTTCCAACCCTTGGCATGGTGTTATAAATGTAGAATAAAAAGGGCTATTTGGAAAAATCCCAAAAAGATCATAATAATTCAGCAAGTTAATTTTTAATTTATCTTGGAATTGTCAATTATCTACATAATCATTAATATCTTAAGCCTCTACATTCAGATTAAGAAGGGTATATCCCATGCTCAAGAGTGCAATGATTTTTTTTGAATCTCAGCAGGTAAATTTTTGACATTCTTCATGAAAAATCAAGCAATATTATATATGGTTCAAACACATCATACATTCAATAAAAATTGTTTCATCATAAATTCAATAAAAATTTTGAGGTATTAATTTAATATTAAAAAAACAAACAAGCAGAAGGAAATTTTGGCATACCACTTCATGAAGCATTTTTAAGTATTTGAATAATTATATATCTACACTATTTCCTTTAATTTCATGATACTAGATTATTTTCTTCATTTTATTTCTGTATTTTTTCCTTAAGATAGTTAACATTTATTGCATACTGATAATCTTCCAAGTACTTAAATATTATTTTAATTGATAATGATCATGTTGTTCTTACCTCAAATTGTAGACACAGAAACTAGTCAAGAAGTTTCAGTAACTTCTCCAGAGTCACACAGCTGTAGTTAGGAGCCCATGACTATTCTTTTCTTTTCTTTTTTAGGAGCCCATTCTTAAGTCCCATTATACTTATCTTAGAAGAAAATGTGATATTGAGTGAGGGTTGATTATATTATTATTGACATTTTCTTTTACTTGATTTGTATGGTTTTAATTAAGTCTAGACTTTTTTTAAAGTCTTTTTTTTTTTTTAATAGTAGCTTTAGGTTCACTGCAAAACTGAAAGTTACGGAGATATTTAATATACACTTGCATAAACTGCCCAATTATCAACATCTGCCTCAGAGTGGTACATTATTTACAACTGATGGACCTACCTACGTTCACATATCATTACCTACTAAAAATCACAGTTTCTTTGTTTATTTATTGTTTTGTATAGCAATCTTTTTTTTTTCATTATTTTTTAGAAGCAACTGATGGGTTTATTTTTTTATTATTAGTATGTTGAATTAACCAGTGTATAGTATCTGGACTTTTGTTTGAGGAAAAAAATGCATAGTCCTAGCCTTTGGACTATGAGTTGTCCTTTACAGTTATATAACAACTTTAATAACTCAGTTGCCCTTACAGGCACGTTTCACATCATTTAGATAAATAATAGAAATTTTATTATCTTTTCAATGTATCATTTGCCCCGGGTGCTAGGAACTTTCGAGCCATAGAGAGAAGCATTTGAAGTTGTTTATATTCAGGCAAAGTCCATGTGATTATTTGCAGTTAGTTACAAAGTAAGCGGGATACCAAGGGGAAAAACAAAACAAAACAAAAAAGCAGACTACTTAATTTCATAAAAGAGTAACTTTGAATTTTATCAGTTAATAAGCAACAATTTTAAAACTAGAGCTCTTTATTGTTTGGCTGTATGTTAATTAGAGCCCCATTGACTGACCAGTAATAAGAAGAATGAATCTGCGGAAGAGTAAACAAACCTAGATTTACAAAACCCACACTCATTGTATGAGCATGCTTTGCATGCTCCAGCAAGAGGGGTAAGGGTAGAGATGAAGAAGAGAAATAAAAGATATTGACCAGCATTTATTAAAGCTTCACTTGCCCTGTCTAATTTAGTCTTCCAACAACTCTTATTAGTAATCCACTCAAGAAATGAAAGATTGGAAGCTAATAGAAGTTAAGTAAATAACTCAAGGTCAGTTACATGAATGTGAGCAGAGAAATTAAAATTGACAGAATAAAAAGGCAGTAATAATAAGGTGAGATAGATAGATGGCAGATTGGTTGATTGCTTTTGCTTTGATTTGCTCTACTTTCTCTGATACTTTTAAGCTTAGCAATTCTTTATTAGATTTCTTGATGCTCGAGTAAAGAGTAAATATCTGTTGTAAACATTTCTGAAGTAATCAACTCATTTATTTCCATCTCAACCTCCTTGATTCCACACTTTGCAAATTAATATAGAAATTCTAATAAGTGAGGATTTACAAATATGTTGGTAACTGAGAAGTTAAACTGTTACAAATGTAAATCCATAAAGTGAGACCCATTGTATTTACATAATTTGCAAATTTAACAAAACGTGAAATAGGAGTTTTGAAAGCTAAGAGTAGGTAGTGATAGGAAAACATTCAATATATCCAATTTTTAAAAATTTCGTGAAGAAGGTAGTAGTTCATAAATTATTCATTAAAAGGAGCACTTAAGGAGGACTTAAAAGGAACACTTAATCCACAGACTGTCCTACTTCTGTGAATGGAGGTTTATGGTTGGGTAAGAATACAATGAGTTGGCAATTAAGTATTAGATGATAATTATTAAAAGATGAATAAGGATGAGTATGACCTGTTTTTTAAATATGTGAATGAAAACAAGCTGATTTTTGCCCATTTGGCTCTCTGGGAATTATTGTTTTGGGAACAGATTTTCAGTTTCAGTATATCATTTCTGGGAATTAGTCCCAGAATGATATATGATCAGACCCGGCATCTTTATCTTTCTGTTTTTTCCTTAGATAAATATAAACTTCTTTCTGAAATATAAGCTATATAAACAAACAACAAAGAAAGTCATGTACTGAAACGTGCATGTAGATCTGAGGAGGGCTCACCTTCTATTTGAGGGCTACACACATGTTTTGCTGGCACTGCCAAGGAACCACATGGACAGAATCCCGGGGCCCCAGTGGGATAAACTGGCATGGAGCATAGGTTGTTGATAATCATGCCTGACATGTGCTTCCAGGTATTTGGCAACTCAAAGTATCATGTGCATTTGTCAGCTAGCCAGTCACACTAGGATTCAGTGTGGGTGTGGAAGAAAGAAACTAAGATTAGAACAAGTTTTAAACTTCAAGAAATTACCTGATATTTACATCTTTAGCAAAGTCAGATTTTTATTTAAATTAATCACCACCCCATCTCTTTTATTGGCTTTGTTTTATTTCATTTCTAAGGAAACTAAAGCATCGGTACCCTTTATCTGCTGCCAAGATCTGTACTCTGAAGATTAGGTAGAAATTCTGAGTGACAGGTTGTAAGTTTTTGATCCTATAATTGAAAGGTTTTATTTTGTTTGTTTTTTTTAAGGATTTTTATTTATTTATTTGACAGAGAGGGAGATCACAGTGGGCAGAGAGGCAGACAGAGAGAGATGGGGAAGCATGCTCCGCGCTGAGCAGAGAGCCTTGATCCCAGGACCCTGAGATCATGACCTGAGCCAAGGGCAGAGGCTTTAACCCACTGAGCCACCCAGGCGCCATGGAGTTTTTTGTTTGTTTGTTTGTTTATTTGTTTGTTTTCTTTAAACCTTTAAACAGGCAAGAGTTTGCCAGGGTTAAGTAAATGATTGAATGAAGAGATGAATGAATGAATAAAGGAAATAACAAATGAAGCAAATAACAGGTCATGTCAACTAGTACTTTCTGAGGTGCATGCTGGGAAGTTTTATTTCTTTGCATATTTTAATCATAAATGGATTTCTTCTCCTTTTTGCGTTTCAAGGTAAAATCATTTATTTTAATGACATTCTCCATCATTAACTTTCAAGCAAGCTACAATTTTCTTCTCTATAAACAACTAATGTGAAGTACACTTTTGACTGCATGAAGTATTAATTGCCTTTTCAAAGTATTCTAGCAATGTTATGTAAGTATGCTTAGGTTCTTAGTTCTAGACACATCACAAAATTTTTCCGTAAGCAATAAAACTATTTCTTGTAAAACAATATTCTCTTACAGTATTGAAAAGAATATATGAAAAATTCAGGAGTTAATCATCAAAGATGTATGTCTATAAGTTCAAAAAAGAGTAGTTCAAATATTCTTGAAAATCATTGCTCATTCTGCCATTTAAAAAAGGGTATCTTATTGAGCACTGTAGGCTACATAATAGGGGTTGTTTTTATTAGTTTCAGCTAAAGGCTTTATCAGGTTTGTGCTTTTCTAGATTGCTGAATGTAATGTTCGAGGGGTATTTTTATTGCTTCAAGACGTGTAGTCAGTCAATAATTTTTCATTATCATCTTAGGCTAATAATGTGGACAATATCTCCTATAGAGTTTTACATTTATTACATTTAAAAACTGAAGACTTCCGTGAAAAGCATTGCTCTCACACAGAAGTAACACAAATTTTGCTGGATGTACCTGATTTATATATAAAAAGGTCCTATTTAGAAGTTTACCTTTACAAGATCACTTTGTAGGGTAGAAATTGGTGTCCTATATAATTTGTGGGAGTTTTTAAACTTTACAATTAATTTTTTTTCTCAAAAAAAATCTGTTTCTTTGAAAACATCCAGAGAGCAATATGATAAAATGAAAAGGATAAAATTATCCATACAGCTACATTCTGAAATATCCAATATATTTTTAAGATTTTATTTATTTATTTGTGAGAGAGAAAGGGAGAGAGAGAGAAAGAGCTAGCTCTCATTAGTGGGTGTGGGGGAAAGGGGCATAGGGAGAGGGAGAAGTGGACTCCCTGCTGAGCAGGGAGCCCAACATGGGGCTTGCTCTCAGGACCCTGGGATCATGACCTGAGCCGAAGCATGAGCTGAAGGCAGACACTTAACAGACGGAACCACCCAGGCACCCCCTATGATATCCAATCTCAACATTATGTTTGCACCATCAGAATTTTTAGGGTATCTATTTTAATTTATTTGAAAAGTTAGTAAAATAATAGTTTATATACTGTCTTCAACTAATTGATCTCATGTAAAACCAGTATATTTCATATAGATAAATGCATTTCTATTATGCCATTTTACATGGCTGTATGAAGTTCCATCTTAAAGCTCTAGCTTAATCTTTCAAACCCCAATCTTATTATGTGATAATTATTAATATTTTCTTTCTATATCAAATAATGTTAGACTAAATATCCTTGCAGCAAAATGTTTGTGTAAGTCCTTTATCATTTTCTTGGTTTATTACTAAAAGTGGAGTTGCTGAATAGTAATAGTTAATACCCATATGTCCAAGGTACTCTTCTAAGCATTTTCCATGTATTATCTCCAATTTTATTATTATTATTATTATTTTATTTTATTAGTATTATTTGTATATATATAAAATATGAGGTCACTAAGGCATATTGAGTTTTAGTAACTTGATCAAGTTTATAAGTGGCTCCAGACTGGTGTGCAACACACCAAAGAATGTATATATACTTTTACTCAAATGCTTGATATTATGAAATTGTTCCCCAGTTACAACAGGACAGTTTATCTTAATTACCAATGGATGAATATTAACTTTTTATGAAGTTTTCATTGATTCATTAGGAATTCACAAAATACAGGGGCGCCTGAGTGGCTCAGTGGGTTAAAGCCTCTGCCTTAGGCTCAGGTCATGATCCCAGGGTCCTGGGATCTTGCCCCACATCGGGCTCTCTGCTCAGCAGGGAGCCTGCTTCTCTTCTCTCTCTGCCTGCCTCTCTGCCTACTTGTGATCTCTCACTGTGAAATAAATAAATAAAATCTTTAAAAAAAAAAGAATTCACAAAATACAATACGCTATTACTCTAATATGGTTCTATTAACTGAATAGGGCTGAATTTGACTGTTTGATAACCTACCATTTTAAAGTTTTTAGACTTAACTGTCCATCAGCATCTGGGTCGCCTGCATGACTCAGTCAGTTAAGTGACTGACTCTTGATTTTGGCTCTGGTCATGATCTCAGGGTTGTAAGATTGAGCCCTGCATCAGCCTCATTGAGCCTTCTTAAGATTCTCTCTGTCTCAGATAAAAACAAACAAACAAAAACAATCCATCAGCACCCGTTGCCATTTCCATTTCAATTAGGAATTGAAGTCAAAGTTTAGATGGATGAGTGCTTTCTTGGTGTTACCGAAAGGCTGTAAAGACTATAGCATAGTTAGGCTCATATGATTCTGCCAGAACTTTTCCTTCTAAACTGCTCTTGTAATCTCACATTGACTGAGCCCAAGGATGTGCACACATGCATCACACCGTGTACTTCCACCTGCCTAATATATTCAATTACTTAACTAAAGTGAAATGAACGCCCAAAGGAAGGGTATTATAATGAGCCTGCTCCATTAACCTTGAATTTCTGGCCTAATTGTTTGAAATTTTTGGAAAGAAGGTGGAAAGAAAAATACCAGTCTAACTTCATATGACTTGTAATCAATATTAGAGATTCCTGGGTAGAATAAATACTAAGGTGCCAAGGCAAAACTGGATTGATATTGATATATACATTTGTTGTCTGCTTGGAGAAAGATCTAAAAGCACAAGCTCATTCACTAGCCTGTTGTGATGTGAAATAACTCCAGAATCTATCATTTATAATAGCCAGTAAATTCATATTCTGATATCATCAGGTCAGAGTACTTGGCACCACTAACATTTTCAAATACTATAGGCAAAAACCCTATTGTAGTAATTTGAGAAGTAGAACAAAGAAAATTTCAAATATTTTATAGGTAGAAAGAAAAGAAGAAAATTTTTTAAAACTCAACATTTTGAGTTAGAAACTCATATTTTAAAACATGATATGGGGTTAGTTTTAAGAAAACAAAACAAGGGGCGCCTGGGTGGCTCAGTGGGTTAAGCCGCTGCCTTCGGCTCAGGTCACGATCTCAGGGTCCTGGGATCGAGTCCCGCATCGGGCTCTCTGCTCAGCAGGGAGCCTGCTTCCCTCTCTCTCTCTCTTTCTCTGCCTGCCTCTCTGCCTGCTTGGGATCTCTCTCTGTCAAATAAATAAATAAAATCTTTAAAAAAAAAAAAAGAAAACAAAACAAAATAAAAAACCTCTCCCTGAAGCAAAATAATACTTCTTAATATATATGTATTTGAAACACTATCTCTGGATTACTTTAAAAGGAGTTCTCTACATTTTTCTTAGAATTAATTCAATTTTATTCTGAGGATTTTGTATGTGAGTAAATCCAGATTCATGAACCATTAAAGGATTGTGATATTTTAGAATGATAGTTCTAACTTACAGAAGCTATGAAACTCATTGTTTCATAAATAATTTGGTAGATTATTTTAAGTGTAATTAAATTTCAGTTACTGTCATACTTTATTCCTTTTTGAGCCATTAGACTATTTTTTAAGTTTTTTTAATCTCCTGAATGAAATTGAAAAAATGAAAAAGTAGATCATTTTGCATTTTCTTTTCCTGCATAAAAATTAAACAGTGTTGCAATGCATTTTATGAGAGTTCTTTTGAAGAACAAAAGAATAACAACAGGAAGAAAATGATCACATTTTATATTTTCAGTCTATTGAGTATTCAAATTACAAAACAAAACAGTTGAAACAGGTGTAAAAATGTTGATTCAATTAGTGCAGAAAGCCCTTTGATTTTTATCCATAAATTGTAAAACAAATATTTTTCTATCTTTCTTTTTTGCTGGTCAATTTACATGCTAAACTGTAATTCAAATCATCCCTCACTTTGGTAAGCCAGCTGTACATCAATTACACAGATCCCCGTTTTAATTGGAATGGGTGCTATGTTTAATCTTTGCCAATTTGCATTGGAGGTAGGCAGATCTGAAGGGTGAATCTCAATTGACCTGTGTGGCTAGCACTGCTGTTGGCCTTCTTGGATCCCCTTTGGGAGCTGATGCACCCAATCTCTGTCTCCCTGAGTGCCTGCTGTTAGTAACTCACAGCTGCCCCTTCCCCTGAATTTTGCCTTCCACTAATGGGAACTGCTTGGCGCGGAAATAGGAAATTATGTTCCCCTACTACCTCCCAGGCAGCCTGTGACCAATGACTTACTCATAAGGGTCAAAAACTGGCTGACACCTTGTTTCAAGGTGTAACAACTGAGTGATAGCATTCCCACTCCAGGATTCCCTGTGAAGTGAACCTGAGACCAGAACTCATCTGCACTGACATCTGCACCTAGGTTTTCCCTGACCTGGACTACTTTCCTCACTTGCTACAGGTGTCATCAAAATACTTGTCCAATGCATGACTTACACAAGAATCTCTTTCTCAAATTCTGCTTGTAGTGAATTTGATATAAGAAAATTTGGTATCTTTACTGGAAAAAAAAATCAGTGTCAGTTGACATTGAAATGATGCTTTGTAAGCATATATTGAGAAGGTTCCAGATGATTCTAATTTTGCGCATTCATTTAAAATGAGAATTTTTTAAAAACCGGATTCAGAGTATTGGTTTATTTCTTAGTCCTAGTTTGTTTGCATTTAAAATCAAGGTTATTGACAATTGAAAGTAAAATGAAACTGCTTTCATAATATACTTTCACAAAAGTTGTATTATTTTTACTTTTAAAACAAAGTTTAGGGGCACCTGGGTGGCTCAGTGGGTTAAAACCTCTGCCTACGGCTCAGATCATGATCCCAGGGTCCTGGAATCGAGCCCCGAGTCTGGCTCTCTGCTCGGCGGGGAGCTTGTTTCCCATCCTCTCTCTCTCTGCCTGCCTCTCTGCCTACTTGTGATTTCTGTTTGTCAAATAAATAAATAAAAATCTTAAAAAAAATAAAATAAAACAAGGTTTATTCTTTTCCCACCATAAGAGTGCGGGAATTTAATAATACCAAAAAGAAATGTCAACTTTTTGTAGAACGTGTATAGTTTAGTAGATAGAATCAACAATGAACCTGAAGAAAACCCAAATCTTTCCATAAGCATGCTGGGTTTTGCAGCATTTTTCTCCACTTAAATGATATTGACGGTTGTCCTTATTGAAGAGGAAATAAGTATGTGCTTGGAGCCTTGCAGATAACCATTCATCATTCTCTCATGCAAAAGATAGAACCCCTGTGCCAGCACACAGAATCCAAAGGCAGCTACAGTAGCAGAAAATCAATAGACTGTATTAGAAAACTCAGAGGCTAATCAGAGCTCAATCTCCAGGCGTGATGTACTCCAAGAGAAGCATTGCTTTAGGACATAACTCAATTCTCTGAACATCGCAGACTGTAGCTTAATTCAAGCATTTAGGGGGAAAATGAGGGTCTTTAAAATATACATTTTGTTCTTTATTGGCACCCAGAGAAGCTTCGGTGTGGTACTGTAATGAATAATGATAACATACATTCTTAAAAACTGATGTTAGCTCAGTCATTATGCCCAAATAGAATGAGAGCCCATGCTGTGTGAAGCAATGAGATGTCATTAGTAAGCAGCATTTCTGCTAAAAGGAGGACACATATTGTTACTTGTTAAACACACTATTAATATCTGTAAAGGTAAGTGACAATTGGTTCTTTACTTTCCTAAGCAGTTGCATATTTTAACTGATGCTAACTCTAAGTGAAGCTACATACCCAAATCAAAATTTATTGTGTGACAAATTTCAAGTAAGTTGAAACTGACACTAAAATAAAAATACATGTAGGTTAAATTATTAAAAAATACCAGGCTTTCAACAATACCTGAATATTTTGTACTTGTACAGTCTTTTCCTCCTTGGGAACTCAAAGCATTTTGGAATAATACATCATATGGCAATTTTTCTAAGTTTTCTCTAGAAGAAGTAGAATATATTATTAATTTGGGGTATTTTTAATTTTCTGCCATCATGGAAATATAGATTCATGCAAGATTGTACCATTGATAAAGTTTCATTATATAACATATAGGTAGTTTTTATATTTTTAAGTCATCAAAAGTCTCCATCATAAGAATAGATTAGCTTTTTTTGATAAATTTATCATATCTCCACATGATTCTGAATTGTATAGAACAAATTCCTGTTTCAGTATGAAAGGGATATTTATGTTTTTAATGAGCCTCTGATTTTATCTTAGGCTAAAAACTTGAATTAAATATTGTATAAATATATGCATTTATTATAATAGATGAAATGTCAAAGTCAATTTAAATCTAATAATCCCAGCAAGAGGAAATAACATCATGAAAAATTAAGTCCTGCTTGGAAACAAAAGCTAATTAAGAGTTTTTTTAATGCCCCAGAGAGAAAAGTGTATAGAGAGTAGTCAGAGCTGGTTTAAGATTGGCAACTCTGTCTGAAGTGACAGCACATTCAGCTGGTCCCATGCAGGCACAATCAGGCATCTGGGATGATAATTATTAGACTTCAGAACACTTCTTGGAAACTGTCCACATATAAGAATGTTTACAAAAGCAGGCCTTCTGGAATTACCATAGTTTTATTAATAAAGTAATACATGTTTTATCCATATTTATTTATTACTTTACCTCTGAGTTATAGCTATTTTTGACATGCAAAGAAGAGTTCTATAGATTTAAAGAAATACTTTTACAAAATATAAGTCCTTTTGCCTTTCTTTTAGAAACGACTCTTATCATTTACAATGTCAGTATTTAAAATTCCAAATATACTATTTCTGTTGAATAATACTTGTGAATAAGCTATCATAAATAAGATGAATGAAATAATCTAATTTTAGTACAAGCTTAAAATATTTTACCTTTTTTTTACTAGTTAACAATTTTGAGATGATTTATTTTTAAAGATTTTTAAATACATTTATTTATACATTTATTTATTTATATATAGTATACATACAGACATGTATATTATGTATATATGATCCTTGTACAATATTCACTTAAAAAGCTTATTTGGTGAGCATTTTTAAGGTAAACAAGAAAAGAATAATTTGAAGTTTCAATGGAGAGTCTCTGGATAGACTGAATATATACTGAAAATAGTTGAGTCTGTATTCTTTTCTGAGAGTTAATGTGATTTATTTATTGACCCATAGAACAGGTCCTGCCACTCTGTAACCTTGGATAAGTCACCTCAGTGTTTTCATGTAAACTTTTAAGACATTTTATTGACTGTAAACAATTTACCTGACATAAGCCTGACAGAATAAAACACAGTTTTACAAACACATTTATATGCTACAATATGAAGATAATTTCTCAAACTTTTATCCAACACTATTCTCCCAAATCCCATAAAATCCTTGTCCCATTGGGGTGCCTGGGTGGCTCAGCTGGTTAAGTGTCTTCTTCAGCTCAATTGAGCTCCACATCGAGCCCCACACTGGGCTCCCTGCTCACTGGGGAGCCTCCTTTTCCCTTTGCTACTCCGCCTAGTTTGTGCTTTCTCTCTGTCAAATAAATAAACAAAGTCTTTAAAAGAAAAAAAAAAATCCTTGTCCCATAGCTTTTAACAAAGATACAGTCTTATTTTAGTCTCTCTGTTGCTTTAAGTTCCAGAAGTCTTCAAATATAGTAAATATATTTTTGAAAAATCTTTTAGATATAAGTAATGGGAACCAAATTTAAACATAACAAAAAATTGGCTGGTTTGTCTAGCTGGGGAATATATACCCTATAGCTTCGGGCACTACTAGATTCATAAAATTGATGATGTCAAAAGCCATCTTTCTTTCATGCTCAAATATTCCACTCATCTTGTTGATGAAAAGCCTGATGGCAGAACTAGACTCACATCCTAATTATTAGTGTCAGTGTGAATGGGACATTCCATTGCAATGAGACAATGTCCCTGGAAAAACTCCAGTATAATTTTGTCACAAATATTTGTTGAGTAAATATTTCCTTCCCTGTATCAGTTATGATAGCATAGGGTTACTAAACTCTGATTTTTCCACACCAGTATTGTGGCCCCAAAAGCATGAATGGGGAGTGAAAGGGTCAGCTCATTTGAAGAGAAGGAAAAATTATAAGAAGATGAATTGTTCTGCCTTCTCTCCTTGTTTCTAGATCTATAATTAGAATAGACTAGCCTAGACTGTGCCTATAACTACACTCAATCATTAGAAGGCCCCAAAGGGTAAGGTACAAAGTGTGACCTATGGAAAGAACTGCATGATTATTTTTAACATATACCTATGGAAATCCGGGGAATATTTATGGACTTAAAGATGTAGGGTAATGGTGGAAAGAATATAAAGTTAGATCAGGCCATAAGTATTGATACTGTCCCACTAAGCAGAGATCCTAGATTCAGTGTTTGAAGATGTTAGAAAGGATTCTAACAATTGTTTTGCTTCATTGTCTGAAACATGGATTCCAATATGCTTATCCTACATAAAGATGAAGTTTCAGAATTTTCTTAGTATACTACAGAGGAGGATGCCCAAAGGCTTAGAGAAATTATAAGGTCAGACTATATTTCACAGGATAAGACTTGCTCAGTCATGATAGAAGGGTCCATAGGACATACCTTTGATGGTAAATATGATGAATAAATTTGTGAGAAGACCCCCAGCATCCCTGAAGAGTTTGATGGTCATTTTTCTATGCAAGTCAGAAATTACAGTGGGGAATGCTGCCATCAAACTGGGGTCCCTAAATGCACAGGGGTCATGGAATACCAGGAAGGTAGGGGCCAAGTGGTAGTACTTAGTTACAAAGAAAAGGTAATTATGGTTAGAAAAAAAATTCTCCATGAATAACTGATTTTTGTGCATATTGCTGATTTTCTTAGCAAAGTCATTTACAACAAAGTTAATAATATTTCTAGAAGAAAATAGTTCATGGTAGTAAACTTAGAGATCTCTGTCTCTCCAGAGACATTTCAAGGTCATAAAAATAAAAATCCTTCCTCTCCTCACCAGAGACATTTGTTTACATTCCAGAATAAGAATAATGCCAATCTCTCTCTCTGGAATGTAGGACAGTCAGGTCATCAACAGACCTACTAAGTTCAGAGTTTCCTAATTGTTATGTTTCTCTCCTATGATCTAGGCTGCTGTATGTGCAGGTAATATATTCTCCACATTTGTGTCACCCTGTGAAGATAGATATTTCAGTAATCAGGGTTAAAATACTGTTTTAAGTCTTTCTTTTACTCTTTGCCTCTGATCCATGGATCTTATGACTTCTTATTTCTTCTCCTGGGGTGTGTGTGTGTGTGTGTGTGTGCGCGCGTTAAATCAGGCTGGCTAACTTGTTAGCTTATAAGTAGAGTAAAAACTCAAATCCTTCACAGGGTCTGACTTATCATTTGATACATATAATACATTTTAATGAGGAAAACTATTTTTATAAATATACAACACAAAAGGGAAAGAAAAACTTGATGAAATATTTTTGCTAGTGAAAAGGATTTTTTTTATTTTAAATTATTATTTTTATTAACAAATAATGTATTGTTTGTCCCAGGGTACAGATGTGTGAATCGCCAGGCTTACACATTTTTAAGGGAATTGTGGGTAACCTTCCTAGATAAGTAAATCAGAATCCCTGAGAAATGGGATTTGATGCTTATACTCATTGGAATAAGGTATTGGTTTATAAAATTTGGCAAAACGGTTTGCTATGTGTTGGTTACTCAATTTACATGAATTAACTAATGATAATTCCTTGTGCATACATTGTGTGCTTAAAGACATAGTGTGACAAGATAATATTTATCTCCAAGGAATCTTTAGTAGTCGTAAAGAGCTAAAACTATCTCCTAGAATCAATGGCAGCTAATACATCTGAACTGCAAGTTTTGGTGCATGTATGCAGATTTTGGAATTTCAGAAAAATAGTAATTACTGTGGGATGGAATAGGAGAGAGAAAACTTCATAAAGCAATGAGATTTACTGATATTTAAAGATTTTAAAATTCAGTTTTAATTGAATTAAATTTTTAACTTCTCTGTAGCTAAATATTTTACAATTACTTTTATTAGCAAGTTAACATGTCTCTGTTAGCATTATCTCACTTCACAGTTATTTTTGTTTTTACTTTTGAGATTTTATTTATTTATTTGAAAGAGAGTGAGAGAGAAGCATGGGGAGAGGGGAGAGGCAGAGGGAGAGGCAGGTTCCCGCTGAACAGGGAGCCTGAAATGGGGCTTGATCCCAGGACCCCAGGATCATGACCTGAGTAGAAAACAAATGCTTAACCAACTGAGTCACCTAGGCATCCCTTCACATAGTTATTTCTAACTTGACCCTACAGAAATATGCTATGGAGTAGCAGGTAGATTTTATGTGCATTTTAAACATCATATATGAGACTTTAAACAAGATTGGTCTTGAGCAGGGCTGATTTAGAACCTGGAAGATACAGGTTTTTCGAGATGAGGTAATCCTTGCTAAAATTTTTTCAATATATTTAATATTAAATCCAAGCACCTTAACAAAATCTGCAGGGCCTCTGTTTGATTTGTCCCCTGTTTGTTTTTCCAATCTCATCTAATGCAATTCTCATATTGCTCATTAAGTTTTAGCCAAACTAGGCTTTGGACTATTCCAAGACAATATTAAACTCTCTCACTTCAACACATCTGCATTTGCTGTTCTTTTTGGCTAGGAAGCTCTTTTTCCAGCTTCCATAAGGATAAATTTCCTTCATTCATTAGTCTCCAAATGCACTTTCGCTGATCCCTCAAACTGTAGACATTATTTTCACCAATTTTGGAACATTTTCAGAGATATTATCTTTAAATATCGTGTCTTTCATATTTTTTCTTTAATTGTTTTCTGCTACAACTGTGGAAGATAATATTGTCTTATCTATACTATATTTTCCATTTATGTCTCTGGAATTTTGGGGTAATTTTCCCTGTTCCTTATTTGATAGGTTATACCTAAACTGTTCTTTATGTTTCCATTTACTTTTTAAATTTTTAATAATTATTTTAATTTCTAGAATTTCTGTTTCTTTCTAAATATCCATGTTTGTGGTAGTCTATTCTGTCATTATGATTTTTAGTTTTCTTTTACTTTTTAAATAATTATATGTGTATTTTATAATTCATTTCTGTGTAGTCTATTATCTAAATTTAGATGGGAATCTCATTTTTGGTATCTGCTGACTCACTCATGTTTTAAATTGTTTCAAAGCTTTGGTTCCAGTGCTTGGATTGTGAGTTTATTAACAACTTACATCTTGTTTAAGCCCCACATTGGGAGCACCGGGCACTGTTAGCTATAGAAATATCCTACAGAGAAGCTTTGTATTTACTTCTTCAGATTCAGCATATGACAGAGTGCAAATTTGCTTTCTACTTGAAATCAGAGCTCAGGATCTGTGTCTGAATTTTTCACAAGAAATCTTTTTTTCCATACGCAGAGCCACAAACAGGCAAGTTTTCTTGTTACTTCTCTGAGTCAATGAATAGATTTTTCCAGTCTCCTTTCTGTAGAAAGAGCTGATTTAGTAGAGTCCCAACATAAAGTATAAAACCCAAGTTCCTCTTCTAGCTCACCACCTTACATGAGCCCATAACCATATTGCTTGTCATCCTTTGGACATTAGCACTGCTTTGCCAGCAAGTTCTATTTCCAGACCTTAGTTCTCTGGGTAGCCAAATTATTAGCTCATGAGTTTAATATCCTGGCTATAGTTCCCACTATTGCTTACTGGATTTATTAGTGGAAAGGTCCCATATTAGCATATTCATCCAAGTTCTAGACTCAGGAGTTGCCACCCTCTCAATGTTCCCTATTTTCTTTTCTTTTTTAAAAAATATGTTATTTATTTATTTGAGAAAGAGTGTATGTGTGAGTGGTGGGGAGAGGGAGAGAGAGAATCCCAAGCAAACTCCCTGCTGAGTGCAGCAAAGGGCAATCTGAGAACCCTGAGATCATGACCTGATCTAACATCAAGTCAGATGTTGAACCAACTGAGCCACCCACATGCCCCACTATTTTCTCTCTTAACATCATATATTCTTTCTCTAGAACACAGCATTTTCTATAGTTTATAATTATAGTTTTTATTTCTTTCTTATATATCTTGAATAGAGAGAAAAATATTATATATTATACACAGTTTTTTTTTATTTCTTTCTTATATATCTTCAATAGAGAGAAAAATAGTATATATATTATACACTGCTAGGTGTCTAGAGTATAGCTTAAACACAAAGAACAGGCTTACTAAATATATAATCATAATTACCAGACATACATAACAAAGAATAGCACATAACTCCAAAGTAAGACAAAGTTCTACAACAGAAGTTCTCCCTCTGGGATGGCCAGGTAAGCACCTAACAGGCTGATCATCACACAAATAAAAACTATAAGCTTTGGAAAATAATCTCTGGTACAGTTAAAATAAAAACATTCATACTACAGAGAGAATTTTGATATGGAAGAACAGAACAGTGTCAGATGAGTTTCCAACATTTAGAGCCCTTAGCCTGAGAGGGACCACAGTCAACATTGCTTAGGGCATCTAAAACTCCAGTAGAAAATATCTATCACCTTCCAGGTCTGAATAGCCTTTGAATAGAGCATATGGCAACCACAGACACTAAAAATTGGTTGTGGGGTCCTAGAAAAGAAAGATCCAGAGTGAAACCTCATGTTCTATGTATAAATTCTTTACAAATCTCTAGCTGCTCCCCGAAGCATGCATGCCTGTCCATTACAGACTTAAAGAAGCCCTGCTAAGGGACAATTAAGGGTGTGAACTGAGTTTTGAGTTGCTGACTAAGAGAAAGAGTTTTACTTTGAGTCTAGCCAAATTAGTTGTCTGCTAAAATAAGAACATCAAAATTCTTCATAGGAATATAACAGAATGCATGACCTCTTAACATAACATTCATCACGTCTAGTCCAAAATAAAAATTACGAGATATATGAAGAATGGAAAAAAAA
>RCUC01088552.1:0-20945 GCA_003697995.1 Taxidea taxus jeffersonii | reverse complement strand
AAAAAAAAAAAACAAAAAACCACAAACCACACCTTTATTAAGTAATCTCTACACCTAGCCTGGGGCTCAAAGTCATAGCTCTGAGATCAAGAGTTTTCATGTATGGTTCTGAATACATTTCCTTGATACTACCACGAAGCAAAACTTTACTAGCTATTATTACACACAAATAGGTTTTAGCTATTTACTAACACATTCTCCACCCTTAAACTGACAGCAAGTTTTTTTGTTACCAGTATCACCCATGCTGCCTGCCATGGTTTCCTTTCCAGTCTTCACGTTTCCATCTCCATGCACTACCTAGGCCCTAAGTACAATGTTTTTAACAGAAACCATGACAAGCATCGGCACCTTGTTCCTCATTTTGATTAAAACAGAGCATACCACAGGCCTGATATAGGATACCTCATTTCTTACCACTCTTCCTATACTTTGCTGCAGCCACATATTCTTACAAAGGGATGAGATATTTATAATTGTTAAGGCTGGAGTTACCGGTCAAACACTAAGGCAATTATCAGATGAGGAAACAATTGCTGCTGCTTTGGCAAAACAATGCATCCACTCTCCCCTATAGCCAAGTGCTAACTTCTCCCAGGTCTTATGCTTGCACCATAACCCTGGCCAGGCCAGGTTCTTACCTGCACCCTGGCTGCAGAAAGAATGCATTCTCCAGGTTGGCTAAGAGACTCAGGCTATCTAATCCTTACACATGGTGAAGACACCCATCAACGGCTGGCCAACACAAGACACATGAAAAAGTTCATAGGTAGTTTTGTTTGTAACACTGGCATCAAGACCGCACAAGAAACTTTCTTCCTTGCTGTGGTTTTCAAAATCACATTTTAACATTACAGGTCTCTCCTGCTGTCTGAAAGCACTCCATTCCTATGGAACCCTTTGTAAGCTAAATAGTGTAAAGTGAAGAAGCAATTACCACTAACTTATATGGAAAAACTTGTGTTCTCAGAAACAAATTCTCTCTTAGACTTTTCTAATACTTTGGGATATATTTTGCTAATGGATATAAAAACATAATGCTTGCTTCAGCAGCACATGTACTAAAATTAGAATAAGAATATTAGCAGGGCCCCTGCCCAAGGATGACATGCAAATTCATGAGATGTTCTGTATTTTTTACTTACTAAAAGGATTAAAAATGCTGATGTGAAAGGGGGTACATGCACCCTAGTGTTTATTCCAGCACTATCAACAAATTATGCAAAGATCCCAAATGTCCAGGTACACCTGAGTGGCTCAGTGGGATAAGCCTCTGCCTTTGGCTCAGGTCATGATCTCAGGGTCCTGGGATTGAGCCTTGCATCATCGGGCTCTCTGCTCAGCAGGAAGCCTGCTCCCCCACCCCAATCCGGCCTACTTGTGATCTGTCAAATAAATAAAATCTTAAAAAAAAAATAGAGAGCCCAAATGTCCAGATGAATGGATAAAAATGTGGTATGTGTACACACACACACACACACACACAATCAAGTATTACGTGGCCATTAAAAAGGAACGAAACCTTGCCATTTGCAACGTGGATGGAACTAGAGTGTTACTATACCAAGTAAAAGACATCAGAGAAAGACAAATACATGATTTCCTGCAAAACAGATGAACATAGGGGAAGGGAAAGAATAGATAAAAACAGAGGGAGGCAAACCACCATGAAGAGATTCTTTATAGAGAATGGAAGGTTGCTGGAGGGGAGTAGACTAAATGGGTGATAGGCATTAAGGAGGGGAACTTGTGGGGTACCTGGGTGGCTCAGTGGGTTAAAGCCTCTACCTTCAGCCCAGGTCATGATCCCAGGGTCCTGGGATCAAGCCCAGCATCGGGCTCTCTGCTCCGTGGGGAGCCTGCTTCTCTCTGCCTGCCTCTCTGCCCATTGGTGATCTGTCAAATAAATAAATTAAAAAAAAAAAAAAAAAAAAAAAAGGAGGGAACTTGTTGGGATGAGCACTGGGTATTTTATGTAATGAATCATTGAATTCTACTCCTGAAACCAATACCATACTATATGTTAACTTGAATTTAAAGAGCACAGATGTTTATACACAGTTACCAACTATGGCAACTTGATGAAGGCTACTTTTCAGGGAAGGAGCTTGGTGGCCCCACTCTTGCTGCTTGGTGTACACTGCCCTGTGTATAGTTTACTGCAGCCAAACAAACACCAAATGCTATTTTCATTAAAGTGGAAATTCTTGTCAGATTTCTTGGCTAGCAAAAGCAATAATGTAGGTCTTCCCTAAAGAAAAGTGGTATGGTATAATGCATAATTTTGAAAAGTGGGCAATACCTGTATTGGATATTTAACCAATACTGTTTTTGTCATTTCCATGATACATACATACCCTAGGGATGCAATTATAAAAAGCATACTTTACATACCATCAACAGTATTCAAATCTGTTCCATTGTACTCTTGTCAGCACGAAGCATCTTCAAAAAAGGCAAAAAGAAAAAAGAAAAAAAAAAAAAGAAAGAAAAGAAAAAGTTGGCTCCAAGTTTGGAATGAGTTTGAAAGACACTAGCCTACTTAAACATTATGTTCCCACCTTATTCACCAGTCCCCTAGAATTAAAGGTACCAGGGCAATACAATCTTGGTTGTGAAATGTGAGCAAGTTCTGGAAAGGGGCACCACCACCTGGACTTACACAGAACTGCAAGACCCCTGGAAGTACATTAAATCCCTAGCACCTTTTCCCTCTGGGCCCAAAGAACTGGTCAGGATGATCCCAAATGAACATCGAGTGAGACATTGTACAAGAATAGCCAGAACGGGTTTAGGTTAGAAGGGAGTTGAGACCACAGTGTTATTTTCACCAACCTCCATATTGTTTTTAGTAAGTCTTCCTACAGGCATTACATTTGTTGTTACCATCTCAGATCAAGGACACATAGGAGAGGACAGCCTGGCTGAAGTAACTCTTCCACAAGGAAGGAAGTAAGTGGTTTGCAGAATCCAGTTGGGAGCATGCATGCTCTCTCCTCTCTGCCACTGTTCCTCAGCAAAAACAGCTTACAAAAAAGAAAATGGCCAAATCATCCTAGTAAATGTTTTCTGATGTTTAGTATGAGCCAACAGGTATGTCACTTGAAGAATTACACATCTTAAGGAAATTTCTGACTAATCCGGTGAGTACCATCTATTTGCAGCTAGGTTTTAAGCTAAGGGTCTTATGGCCAACTAAGGACTTAACAAACTAAAATTAAGACAAGACAAAAATATACACAAAGACAATTATTTAAGACCTTTATTAACGGGTGCTTGCCGTTTGTTGACTTTTTTGAAAAAATCAAGTTGTAAACTTTTATTACAAATTAAAAATGAGGTTCTTAAAAATCTCAACTTGACCAGATATGAAACAATTTAAAAACCTTTAAAGGTGTGTTGAGAAAAACCAGGCTTTTTTTTTTTTCTTAAAAAACACGTTTGTCATTACCAAAAAGAGACGTCTTTAGGTAAAAATAATAAAAACCCCATGCTGCATAGATAATGCAGATAGTTCTATTTATCTGGTCAATGGGCAAAAAAGCAAGCACTTAAGGTCTTCAGCTCCAATCTTTTGTTCATTTCTTATTGCTGGAATTTCATCTTCATGTCTTCGTGTTGGATGACTAAACTGTTAAAAAAAAAAAATTAAATTTAAGATTATCTTGCACAATTGACTACAATGTTCTTTTAGTATACACCAAATTGCTCCAGATTACATCAGCTAAGTAGGGAAGGCATTAACAAATCTATTTCTTTATCCCAAGACACTGATCCAACAGGGGTGAACAATGCTCTGCCACAAGAATGGCTACTGTCAGTTCTGACCTTTTGCCACGCAGAATGTAATAGAAGGGAAAAAAACAAAAGTATCTGGCTAGAAATGACAATTCCAGAGCCAAACAGAGACAATTACATGCTTCTCAGTAAAGTAAAAAACTGAATGCAAAGGAATCCCTTAACTTTAGACCTGATATAATGTCAAACCTGCCACTTTGCCCAGAGAAACCATACTGCTCATCACCACACAGGTTATTCTAGTAAGCTATCCCACATCTTTTTAAAAATAAACACAGCACAATCACCATACTTCTTAGGGTAAAGTTATATAGCAAGACATAACTCAGCTTACTACTGAAATCACAGATCCCATTCAGAACCGTTGATAAAGGCTCTAATATTCAAGATTTAGATAGACCAAGTATGGCCCTGATACTTGCCATTACCCAAACTGGATACTTAGATAATTTGAAAAGGACTATGGCTGAAAGACAATCCTAAAGAACATTGGCTCATCTTACCTGATGAACTGGGATTTTTCTCTTGCATTAATGGACACCACTTGTGACTGCTCAGAGGCCAGAAGGCCACCTATGCCTACTTACCCGGATGATGGTAGAGATGGTAAGCCGGCATTTACTCAGCCCCGCCCTGCTCAGCCTCGGGAGCGGACGAATTCTCAGCTGGTGGATCGGCTGCTTTTGTCTCTTTGCCATCTTGTGGTTTAGGGTTTTCTGGGCGTCTGCGTCGGTAATTGAAGTTGCGGCGGTACCGACGTTGAGGTGGCTGCTGACCCTGGGTCTCATCTCCTTGATTTTCCTTATCTTCCTCATTGCCATCCTCTCTAGGTTGTCTTTGGCGAGGAGGACCCCTGGAATGAACATCATGCAAAGTTGCAACAATAAAACCTTCATTCTTTAACCCACCCACCAGTGTTCTCACTGGGTCAGTCAACTAAACATTACATCTGGCCTGTTTATCAAAAAACCAAAAAGCACAAACTTGGTTCCCATTTTACAAACTGAACGGGATGTCTGTGCAAGGATCTGAAGTGTAAATTAGAGGATGTGCATTTAAAACTGGTTTTAATGGACTAGCAAACTTACTCACAGTATAATCTATTACAAAATTAATTATGAAATGACTAGAAGTGGCATACCACCGGACACTTTTATGTCATTTTATTTTACTTTACTTTTTTACAAAGATTTTATTTATTTATTTGACAAAGATTACAAGTAGGCAGAGAGGCAGGCAGGGAGAGAGAGGAGGAAGCAGGCTCTCTGCAGAGCAGAGAGCCTGATGTGGGGCTCGATCCCAGTTCCCTGGGACCATGACCTGAGCCCAAGGCAGAGGCTTTAACCCACTGAGCCACCCAGGCACCCCCCCTTTGATGTCATTTTAAATGGGCTCCATGATAGCCAGGTTTGGAACCAAGTGCTACTAATCCTTTATAGATAGATGAGCACTTGTTAGAAGAGGATATAAAAGAGAAAAGATGCTCTATATAAATCAAAACACACAGCAACCATTAGTCATTAAGGAAATGCAATTCAGAACAAAGAGGCTACTTCACACCCTCCCCCAAGATGGCCATAATCAAAAGATCAGAAAAGCACCAGTGCTGGTGAAATGTAGAGAAACTGGAGGCCTCATATGTTGCTGGTGGGAATATAATCACAGTACAGCAGCTTTTGGAAATCAGCCTGGCTCCTCAAAATTTAAGAGTCAGTACCTGACCTAGCAATTCTACTCACAGGTCTATAGACCCACAAAGTATCCATTTCGTGATTACCAGTAACAAAAATGTACAAGCAATCCCAAGTGCCCATTAGCTGACTAATGAAGATCTTCAACAGAACAGGACATCCATGTGGTGGACCCTGACTTATCCACGAAAAGGTAGACTGGTAGTAGCCAGGGCTTAGGGTACAGGGAAATGAGAGACTGTTAACGGACACAAGGGTATTTTTCTGGCTGGGGGTGGGGGAGAAGGAGTGAAAAAGTTTGTATTTAGAGATGGTGTGGCTATGGTTGCGTAACTGTGTGAATACTAAAATCCAGAGTTGTACACTGGAGAAAAGCTCAAATTTACATTCTAGCAATATTATATTCAACAGCCTGAAATTAAAGATATCAGGACCAAAGAAAAGTATTGTATCAAGATTTCTAACACCAAAGAAAAGATTAGAATTGCTTTTGCTGGTGACTATAAATGTCAGAAAGCAGTTTTCTTGGCCTTTCCTCCATCCATAATCACAGCACCCAGAAACATCAAGATTCTATCATGTGTTTTATACCTACTGGTCATCAAGGCTCCAACTAATTCCCCTCCCTTTTTCCCGAAACCCCTTTCCCTACTTTTGGAACCTCATAGACAGTCTTTGGCAAAACTCTTCTAGCTCTCCCCTGAAGCTGCTTCACCCAATCACTGTGGTTTCTAAGTCAATTTTCCCCATTTCTTTCCAAAACTCTGAGCTTTTCAAATCTTATGTTAGGCTATATTCCATTTACTATCCTTTTCCTGTTGTAGCTATCCTGACAACCCCAAATAACCTGGGCATTTAAACTTTACCTCCCATCCAGTTGTTTCCTATCTGAGTTCTCCCAATTTTAAGGGCTCCACTCTCCAAACACTCCTTTTCCTGTTGTCCTAGTTTAATCCCTTCTTGTTCTCCCATTATTTATTTCCATTAGGATTTATAATCCAGCATTCCCTATCACTTACTCTATCTCCCATTCTTCCTTAATATTTTTCTCCCTTCCTACCCAAGTATAAAGCCCACCATTAATCATGACCAATTAGGATCTACAAACACTGGACTAATTCAACTCTGCTCAATCTGAGCCTGCTGCTCAAAAATGGCCTCAAAATACAAGCATACTGAGTGGACCCTATGACCATTACTCTACTATTTGATTTCCCCTCGTTCTCTTCTAGAGATTACCTTCACATTCTTTGTCCCGAATTTCCCATACCTCTTACCTCTCCGTCTCTGACTCCACTAGCACTCCAGTGCCCACATGCTTTGGCTCCTTACACACAAAACACCCAGGTCTTAGCAAAAGGTCCACCACTCACTTATGGACGAAATCCTATCCTATCTAAAAGCAATTCTAAGCAGCTGCTTTCTATAAACCGTCTTCTGCTGCCATTTTCCAGCCTACGAATATGCCCAATTTCTCAAACAAAAGTACTTTAAACACCACTCTTCCCTTATACTTTGTAATCAGCACTATCAACTTGTCTATCCATTCAAATGAAACTATTATGTCTAATTTAAAAGGCAAACAACAAAACTGAAGCACTCAACAAGAAAAACTCACATGCTATCTTTTAAAAACATCAATGAAGCTAGGCAAAAAATTTAGGCAGCTTTATAGTGTAACAAAAAGGTAAACTTTCTGCTGTTGGTACCCATGAATGTAATGTATAGACTGCCATGAGAGACTATTTTAGACCAGTTCTAAAAACAATGAACACTGTAAAAATGATATTGTTATATTATTTGCAATGTTTTAACAAGGTATCTCTGTCTAGGCTTAAAACTAGTTTGAATAATAGTTCAGTTCAGGATCAACAAAGCTTATCGGTCAGCATCACAAATAATCTTCCCCACTCAACAAACAGGGAAAACCAACTGATCTCCAACATCCAGCACACAGCTAACACAATCTCCTGGTGGAGATTTTAATGAAGCAGAGCTAGAACTCCAGGCCATTTTCATGAAATAAAAACTCAGGACACAACACACATCTCTAGAAACAAGAAAAGAGTAAATTATGGACACCAGCTACTGCAAAACTCTCAATGCACATATACTGATGTGTAGTGCAACCTCAGCTGGATTCCTAGTTCCTAAAGCTTCAGTGCTCCACCTTCCTTAAAAGTATTTTAAACATGGGTATGGGTGTGTGTGTGTCCGTGTCTGGAAACCTCTCTTACAGAGTCACAATGTATTTCAAAAACTTCTATATCGTATTATGGATAATTTTACAGTAAAGAATTTCTTCAAACTTATTTGGGTATGTACAGTTAAAGCTGTTATATAAATGATCAGTTAAGAATTATGACTGTATTGCCTGAAGTATCCAACCCGTTAGTTTTAGGGATCACATGTGGAGACTCAATGCTTTAATGAAAAGACCCTTAAAAGGAACAGCTGTTAACACCATTCTATCCACCCAATGTGGGACAGACTGGGTATATTGATTGCCTCAAATATATCATGTGTTTATATACTAAACACATCTAGCTCATAGAACTCTTCTCCAGTTACTATGTACTTTATTGAAGCGATTTCATTTTGCAACTTAAGGTGACAAAAAACCTAAACTGAGAAGTGATTAATGGAAAAGTATGCCGTCTCAGAGGTAACACTATAGAGTCTTCATTCATGATTAAGGTGCAGTTCACATACTCCTAATGCTTTAAAGGCAATGCTTACCTTTACCTTTCTCCCTCCCAATGAAGCAGGTCTTAAATATACAACACAGGTTGAACTATTCTCTTACCTGTTCAAGGACAGAAAAACTGAAATTCCATAACCTCATTTCAGGGGAGTGGGGGGGGGGGGCCCACAACTGAATATAAAGTAGACCTCATCTACACAAGCTGTTTTTAACCAGTGCCAGCAAAGAACACATTCTCAAAGATAACTGACTTCGGGTTCACCTCTTTGGCATCTGACAAAAGAAAATGTTAAGTGTTAACAAATAAGAAGACTCCAAAAGGCTGCAGGAGAAGCTGGATGCTACTGAGTCCTAACATATGCTTGAGAAATTTAATACAAACCATACCTGCGGAATCGTGGTCTATAACCCCGATACATATTCTGTCTCACTGGTCTACCTTGTTCTCCTGCACCCTGGTTGTCAGCACCCTGAAAAGACAATCAAGCTGACTGAAACAGTAACAGAGTAAAAACCCAATCAGACAAATCCAAAGTCTGCATACAGGAGTTAAAAATCAATCAATCAATCATCTAGTAACTATAATTATAAATTAGTCTTCTAGAAATCAAAAAAATGCTTCCCATTAAGATCAATTACTTCAACATTGGGGAAGACACCCAGAAAATGCTTAAAATGCGTCTTACTTGAAGTTATCACACGCTGTTTCTTCTACTTTTTGGTGAAAACTGAAAACTTACTTCCATCACTTCTCCCTGCACAGGAGGGTTGGAATACTGTGGTCGACGCCCATAGGGTCTCCGCATGTAGTAAGGTGGGAACCGTCGCCTGCGGTAGGGCCGGCGCTGTTGGGCCTGGCCTTCGGGAGCACTTTCCGATCCCTCGTTCTTTTCCCCACTCTCACTATTCTGGTAATTCTGCTGGTAATTGCGTGGAGGACCCCTGCGACGTGGGTAGCGTCTATAATGGTTACGGTCTGCTGCATATTTACTGCCTTGCACTGGAACTCCACCAGGGCCTGTCACATTTGCTGCCTCCGCACCCTACAAAAGCCATCATATATTGACAGTGACAACAGAATTAAGTACACTTACCAAATTTACACAAAACAAATAAAAAAGGGTCTATGTGGCCAGGGGTGCATAGAAATGATTAAACATCAGCTCCTCACTGTTCTGAAGAGATTGCCCTCTAACTGCAGCCAGCACATTAGGCTTGATGCACCTGTGTTCATGTGGTCACCTGACCCAGCCATCCACATTAGAGCCACCATCCTAACGGATGAGATCTCCAAAATATTTCCATACTGAAGTCAAACCTTTACACAAAAAGCATCCTCACCTTTTCTCCTTCAACAACATCAAACTCCACAGTCTCTCCATCTCCTACACTGCGAAGGTACTTCCTGGGGTTATTCTTCTTTATGGCAGTCTAGTAATATCACATTCCAAAAATAGATTAACAGGGGAGAATAATGTGCTTTTTCATTCAAAATGTACCAGAGTCAATATTATTTTAGCTTGGATATACACTTAAAATTAGCTTTAAATAAGACCAAACCGTCAATAAATTTAGGAAAACAGGGACCAATGCTACCCCCAACCTCAACCAAAATGCTCCAATCTTACAAGGCCCCAGCATTTTACCACTATTTTCTGAACTAAAACAAGTAATTTAACACTCAAGACACAACAATATGTATTTTCTTAAAATGCCTTTTGCAAAAGCATCATATGTAGCTTTATACAAAATGAGGATATCCATCTATCCCCCAAAGACTGCACTTAATAGTAGAAGCTAGCCCCACACAGGGCCAGTTTAGATGACAGGCGAGTTTAGTTTTGCATACTTCAAAGTTGACCAAACCAACTTTGTCCCTGTGTTAACCATATCAAACTCAATTACAAATGTCAACCAAAATCCCTTCCAACTGGTCTGTGATAATACTTCAATGGAAATGCGATTCACATGTATTGACCATGCGCCACTCTTTACATTTATCTGACTACATGGGATAGTTGGTTATTACCTCCTCAGAATACAATAAAACTGCTACAACTAAGTAAAAAGGGAAGAATAACTCCTCACATGAGAGTAATACAATAAAGTTCCTTCATGCATTACCTAGTCAATCTCATTTTGACAAATGATGTGAGGTATTATTACTCCTTTTTTACTAATAAACAGGCTTTTAAAGGTTAGGTGACTTGCCCAAGGTCACACAACTTAAGTGGCACAGTATGGACTTTTCTAAATCCAGGTCTTGGGACTCCAAATCCCATGTTCGTTCTACTACATCACAGCGGTATCCATTACAGGATCACTCATGCATTTCCATTCCATAGGAGGCAGGACAACGAACAAAGCTGAAGCCAATTAAGCTAAGTTGCCCAGAACTGCAGTCTCCTTGATACACTAAGACCTGAGCATCCAAAGTCCCAAGAAACAACTAAATGTTGAACCACTTCCAAAATAAAGAGGAAAGCATATTGGTGACACCTGTGGGTCAGTACCAAGTGGGTGACATGCGTTCAGCCAAATAATTGATCTCATCTGTCATCTAAACTGTCACAAAGTTTTCATACCTTCCATATATAGCCAACTCTCAATTACCTGCAGTCATAGGGGATAGCAGAAGAATGGATAATTACAATCTCAAAGCTTACTTTGGTCAGCATCTCCAGAACACCCCCAATCTCCCCAAACCCTTTTGTGCTGACAAGTAACAAGACTGACCAGCCATGCTGTCTCTTGTTCCTAAATGTGCATATTCCCTTGAATATGCAGAAGTAAGGAACACAAAGGAGTTGGCATTCAATTTTATAAAACATTTGTTTTAAAAATAACACCGAGCAGTCCTATGTTTATGTTTAGGATTAAAAAAAAAAAAAAAAAAAAAAGTAATCTATACACCCAATACGGGGCCTAAATCCATGGTCCCGAGAGCAGGGGTCTCACACTCTTCCTACTGAGCCAGCCAGGTGCCCCTATGTTTACCATTTTTCCCAAATTACATATTTGACCCTGAGATTTTCTGTTAAGGTTTTGGACATACTAGAAATTGATCTGGCTCCCTTGATAGCCACTGAATGCTGTACCTCAGAAAGCGACAAAGCACCAACTTCAGATAGCCCTTCCTAAGGAAAATATGCTGCCATCCAAGCTCACAACTGCCTGAGTAACAGTGTGAGTGTGAAAACTGTATCTTTCGGTGTCTGGATAGAAAGTACAAAAAAGTGGTTAAAAAGTTCTTAAGAGTGATTTTCAACATACGGAACAAGAAAAAACTGCAGTGCACTCAACTACACATACACAACTGTGTTCTTCCTATCTGGTATGCGCCTGTGAGGAGCTCATGAGATACTTAAGTTTGAGATATTAGTGTTTACTTGGCAGCGGCTTACTTTAAATGCTTAATGATCAAGCACTTTCCGAAGTGTTTTTCTTAAATGTACTTGTGAAAGTTCAGCATATGGCACCTAATCCCATTAGTGTTTTCTCTTAAAACACTGAAGCCAATGTAAACAATTTTTAATGCACAATTACCAACTTTGTCACACTGCCTTTTCACTCAATCCTAAACTAGTGAGGATTTATCAATTTTCCAAGCCCACCGAAATTCTCCAAAGATAATTCCCATTCAAAGTGCTTTAGAATAAACAGAAGGACCTAGGCTAACTTTGTTGGTGTTGTAGTGTTCACTTCAAATTGATAGGTTTTGCAGTTTAGTCCTATTTCCCCCGTGATCATTGTGATTTGTCCTTATGATAGACGTTAAAACGTGAGAGTGTTTGAAAACAACCCCACCAAAGTTTCTGTGTATTTATAGCAAAATTAATTCAAGTTTAGGTTAATGGAGATATTTTTCTTCCTTTGAGACTGGGTTTCAAAAATTTAGTCTGAGTTGAGCACATTTCCTCATTTAAAAAAGCTACAGCTATTAACAAAATACCCATCTGAAACACCTATTTTAATTGAGTAAACCGCCAATATAATGTTTCAACGTATACATTTAAGCATGCTCCCACTCTTCCTGTGGGAGCTAAATTGTTTGGTGGTTGGATATAACAACCTTTTCGCAAGGAACAATAGTTGAGAGAACATCCACCCCTTTCTTTCTTCTCACAACCCTTAAATCTAAGACTTTAAACATTCACACGAGCACTCACCTGGTGTACAAATACATCTTCCTTGGTGTCATTCCTGCAAGACAGAACAAAGTTGAACAAGTCATAAATGAAATACATTTCATGTTGCCAAAGGTTAAGAATAAGCACAGTTCTCTGTGCATTCCCCCCTCTTTTCCCTATTGTTAGAGACTTTCTGGCTGCCAACCAGCCCCCAAGAAATTTAAAGCAGAAACATAAAAAAAAAATTTTTTTTTTTGAGACTAAGCAGTTGCCAACAGTTGTAACCTCACTATCTGCAGAAGGATTAAAAAAAGTCTAAGTGACCTACTAAGCCATTAAGGTTATTAAGAGGATTTAATTTAAGTGACTAGCAACTATCACTCTTATTATCCTACCAAATATTAACAACTTTCTAGCATACACCACTCTTAATCCATTCCTGTGGCAACTAGCATTGTACTGGAGAACTAAGGTGGCGAGGACAAATGAGACAATTTCCTACAAGCACACACAACCCCTTCACTTCGTATCAGACACCATTTCACAGCAATCATTAAATATCTGGTCAAACTGCTTAAGAAATAAGGTTGAAATATCTGCTTTAGGACTTTAAAAGTAGTGTTAAAGGAGGAAAAGTTTGCCTAAAGTCTTAAAGTTTACTGGAAAATGAGAAAGACATTCTAGAGGTAGACAGAAAAGAAGTCAATGATCTGGGTAAAGCAGCAACTAACAAATTCAATGCAAGTGGAGTTCAAACTGGCTGGAGCATGAGGAATATGGCTGTGGGTGGGGGAGGGTAAAGAATAGCGGCTAAACAGTATGTAGGTAGAGGAGGCACCAAAGGCCTTTGAGTAGACGAATATTGCATAGCATTATCAGATGTTAAAATTTAGTGGCTATTAGGGAAATTTCATATACAAGAAGAGCCCAATTAGTTCTAAAGAATAGTCTAGAAGCCCAGACCAGGACTCTCTTATGTGTGAGAGAATGTACTTGAGGATCTCCTTCTTGTGGTAAAAATGGGGAAAACTATATGGATACATGGATTTTGGAAGTGAGGAGGAAATAGGAGAACGAGCTTATTTTAGCTGGGACACTAAGCCCTCTTCACTTTGCCCAGTAGGTCAGAGAAAGAATGGGCTCAGTAAGAGTTCTAATGTTTAATGACAAAAGGAACAAAGATTGCAATAAACTAGACTGACTGGCTTACTGACTGTTGGCTCCTTGTTGAACTATGGAGGAAGAAATGCACCAAAGAACCCACACAGCTTGGACTATCATAACATGAGGACATTTCACTTATGGGAACAGATTGTAAGCTACTCAAGACAACTGATTAAAAACTGACCTTTACAAGCTAGTTAAATACTAGAAAACCTATGGAATAAATGGTTTCCATAATGCTTGTCAAATAGGTCTACAGGCATCCCACAGAGTTCCATAGCCATCACTATTAAGTTCTCATCTCCAACACTGGAACTGAATTCCAAACCCTGGGGCTCTAAGGAGAAGTGCAACAAAAATCTGGTGGAGTAGGAAAGGTAGGCTAAGTCTAGAACAGGAACTATCAATAGGGGCAGTGTTGACCACCACAGGCCACTTAACTGTTCCAAAGATGGGCACTATTTGCCATAATTGGGGTGAAGGATATCAGGCTTGCTGGAGGACTAGGTAAATAATTATTTGGTATCCTAGTGGACTTTCATGTAAGTACATTTATTAAAACCTGAGTTTTGAATCTAGTATTTTACAGTTTTAACATACATTAAATTTACTAAAAATGCAACTTCCATGGAGAGAAATTTTCATTTATTGATAATGCCACTTTTTATCTGGGTAGCCAACACATAATTTCTTTTAACAGTTGGTCTCTGTGGTAGCACTATTCATGTATTCTGATATAGTTGCAAATAGCTTTGTACATATAGAATACACTATACAATTAAAAAAATGGGCGCCTGGGTGGCTCAGTCAGATGTGCGTCTGCCTTTAGCTAAGGTCATGATCCCGGGGTCCTGGGATGGAGTCCCACATCAGCGGAAAGCCTACGTCTCCCTTTCCCTCTGCCTGCCACTCTCCCCTGCTTCTGCTCTGACTCTGTCAAATAAATAAAACCTTAAAAAAAAAAAATAATACAAGCAGTTACCTACAGATTTTACTTCAAGGTGGTAATAAAAGGAATTAGAAAATTTATGAACTACTTATCTAGTAATTAGAACAATCTTTTTTTTTCTTTTTAAGATTACTATTTATGAGAGAGTGCGAGAACACAAATAGGTGGAGAGGAAGCACACTCCCTGCTGAGCAGGAAGCGCGATGTGGGGCTCCAACCCAGGACCCTGGGATCACAACCTGAGTCTAAGGAAGTTGCCCAACTGAGTCACCCAGGCACCCCTAGAACAATCTTCTTAAGAACAGTATAAGGGGGCGCCTGGGTGGCTCAGTGGGTTAAGCCTCTGCCTTCAGCACAGGCCATGATCTCAGGGTCCTGGAATGGAGTCCTGCATCAAGCTCTCTGCTCAGCGGGGAGCCTGCTTCCTCCTCTCTCTCTGCCTGCCTCTCTGCCTACTTGTGATCTGTCAAATAAATAAAATCTTAAAACAAAACAAAACAAAACAGTACAAGGTAGGCAAGACACACAATGCATCCTCTGAAAGACAGCTGAAAGGAGTTGTTTTGTGGGTATAAAGATATGTAGAAACCAATAAAAGGTTCATTAATATGTGCCAGATAATAGCACTCACTCACTCTGTTGACAATAAACCAGTATGTATGTATGTGTGTGTGTGTGTCTATATATACACACACATATATATGGCCAAAACATATATGGATTTTAGGAGAAAATTTGACAACTCAGAAAAATGCAGTTTTAGCCTAGACAGAACACTATAGTCTGGATGCATTAGATCTAGTTACAACTTAAGTGACTATGCAGAAATTCAAGGTACCACCGAAAGAAAACCCAATTTTTGGTTCTCATTCCACTCTTAACAGCTGTGCAACCCTGGAAAGCTGTCTTATCTCAAAATGGGAAAAATTAGAATCAACAGCTTACTTTCCTGAGGACTTAAGTTCCAGGTGTTGTTCCAAATGCCTTAACTATACATACCATTCAATCCTCACAATCCTGAGGTAGATACTATCATTAACCCATTCTACAATTAGGAAAATGAAATGTGTGTTCATCCGCTCAGTGGTAAAATTTGACTCTACAGGACCTGACCTTTACTATGTTAAGAACTCAAAAAGGACCAGTTTGGAAATCTTTATAGTTTTTTAGCTCTAGAGGCAGCTTACAGCATGACGCTCTATTTTTTAGAGGACAACAACAAATAACAAACACCTCTATATCCTCACCTGCATTACACAGCTATTCCGTTAGACCAAGGTTCTGCTATGTATCTCCTCCCCCAAAGTAAACACCACTTTGGGCTCATAAGCCATATAAAAACAGCCACTGAGTGGTAGTTTGTGGACTCCTATCTGTACTAATAGTGGAGAAAAATGCATGCTCGCGACTACTAGAGATCTCACGAAGAAGAAAAAGCAGTAATTAAAATAAGCTGACCAGGGCACAGGGTGGCTCAGTCTGTTAAATGTCTGCCTTCAACTCAGGTCATTATCCCAGGGTCCTGGGATTGAGTCCCATGTGGGGTTTCCTGCCCTGGGAGTCTGCTTCTCCCTTCCCTCTGTGCAGTCTCTCAAACAAATAAAAACCTTAAAAAAAAAAGCTCACTAGGGGTGTCTGGGTGGCACAGTTGGTTATGTGTCCAATTCCTGGTTTTGGCTTAGGTTGTGATCTCAGGGTCATGAGATGCAGTCCCATGTTGGGCTCTGTGCTTAGCAAGGAGTCTGCTTAAGATTCTCTCTCTCCCTTCTCCCTGTCCCCCTCCCCCCACCCCCAAAACAAATAAATCTTAAAAAGCAGCTAACTAGCTAGGCACTGTGCTAAGCACCAGTAATAAAAGTTAACACATGGCCTATCTTCAAGTATTTCAACCTAGAAGGCCACCACCTTTGACCCAACGCAGCAGCTGCATTACCCAATACTGTTTTCCATATAACATAAAATGTTAAGTGCTACTGATCAGAGAGGAGGAAAAGGAAAGAAGAGCAGGTAGTGTATATACAGTGCAGTGTGGTTCAGCATTCCTTACTACAAACACTGGAGCTAAGGTTAGAATCCTGGCTATCCCTATTACTAACTACCCGATTTGGGGCGAGTTGCCTTATTTGGACAATGGGGTAAAATAACACTTAAAGACCATACTATAATCAAACCCAAGCCCATCCATACTGCTGCCACTTGAGACGTTATTTTACTGGCCCAGTGCTTAGTACTGCTGTCCAAAAGAAATAAAATGCAAGCTCGATACAGGTTTGCCCTGTTATGTGAAAGTTCACTTGATACCACTTCACTTTCATGAGAGGTCTCACAGGAATGTAGTACTTTTGGATAGCATGGGGAAATCTGTATCTATGTTTATTTTCTAGTAGCCACAATAAAAAAAGTAATAGATAAAATTAGTTTTACCATTTAAACATGTATAAAAATCAATATAAAAAACTAAAGTATTTTACATTTCTTTTTTCATACTAAGCCTTTATAATCTGCTCCATATTTTACACTTCTGAAAAGTAGGTTCACAAACGCAAGCTGTTCATAAGAAAGTGGTTCAAAACAAACACTAAATTGGGTATCAGTTTAAAATTCAAGTTAAAAAAAAATTCCGTTTCTCAGATGCAAGAACCACGTTTTCCTACAAGTCTAATGGTTACTGTACTGGACAGACAACATAGGCCGACAATATCCCAACAGGGTCACTCCATACAGCACAGTCCTCCTGCACTCAGATGTACACTTTCTGCTGGATTCTACTACTCCTCTTCTTGCTGTTAAGTACAATATTTACACTGAAAATTTTTCATCAACACTCCTCCTCTAAGATTTTCTCACGTAACTAGTAATATTGTCCTTATTCAGCAAATGGGGTCACAGTATGGACTTCAAGGAAAAAAGAATTAGATAGCGAGAGGCTGAAGAAAAAAAGGGGTTACCATTTTAAGTTTGGAAAATGCTAAAGAAAAAAATTCTGCTGGGATTTACAAACAGAAGTCTCTTAAAAGTTCCCAATGTAGAACAATGAAGGTAAAAACATGGAGCCAGCACTAAACTCCTATACTACTAAATTTATCCAAATTAAAGTGTCTAAAAATGTCCTAGAATTTTTGGAAATCTTTTGCCAAACCACAGCATTGCGTTAAATGAAACCTAACATATAAGCTCATCTATCCAAAACTAAATGCTTTTATCCTATTAACTTGTTGCAGAATACCACACCAAGCCCTTTCAACAGCTTAAATTGCCCAACTGCACAAAATATTAACTCTTAAGTCATAAAAAAACCCTCTAGGATTTAGCATCCATACGTGCTCTGTAACCCAAAGCATCCAGACACCAATTTCCAACTTCTGCAGATGGCCATAAGATAATAAATCCTACTTCTCTTTTTACTTGTTTTCTATTAAACACTTCTTATGGCCAGCAGGCACACTATTTCCCCCAGTATTTTGTATCATTCTGCCTCAGTGAGCTGGATTGTAGATGTTTCCAGGGGCTAAGACTGAAGGGTGGAAAATCCAGCAATAACAGCCCCAATACTTGGAAAACAGAAGTAAGCTCATTCTCTACTCTAGATTTCAAGATGAAAAGCTCTTATCTATCAGTGGCTTGGTGAATAAGGATGACTTCTGGCCAACTTAAAATCAGTAGCTAACACAACCAGCATGCAAATCAATCCTGAAGTGCCTATACAGAAGTCACTGTCTGAAGAGCCTCAGCTGAGATGAAAACAAAAACACCCCCTACCCAAAACAACAACGAGTAACTGCTTTTTCAAGACTGCCAATGATACACCATGATTTGGAGACTACTTAGGTATCATTTTTTTAATGCTTCCACCCACCCATCCTTCCTTAACAGCACCCACCAAGTCTTCTCTAGCGCCACAGCATGTAGTCAATTATGTTACAGATTATCCACACCTTCTATGATGAAGAGAAACCCTTACCATTTGTCATCAAATTCAGTCTGATTTTAACAGTCCAGGAGACTTGGTAATCACTCTCCCACAGGTCTACAAATTTTTAGAACTAAGAAGCAGGAAGTAAATATTTTAGGCTATGTCAGGCATATATTCTTATTTAAACAACCCTTAAAGACTCACAAGTAATATAAGGGTCAAAGGCTCTCTCCTTTAATTCCTCAATTGCATCCTAGTATTAGCTATATTAAGGAACACCTTTTTAATTGTAAAGCCAATCCGCACTAAACTCTGTACAGCACTACCTAACTGCATGTAACAGGGAGTGCAAAAAAGCAAATTTTTTCAAATCTGGGAAACTAAGTCAGCACAAAAAAGGAGCCCCAGTGACTGCTAGGTATCATTTAGGGAAAGTCTTCTGATGGCTAAGAATAGCCAACCTAAGAAATGATCTGTAACTGTGGACACCAACCAAACTGAAGAGAACCAGGGCCAATTTTCAGGAACAGTGTTAATAGCTGCTAGTGAACAAACTCGAGAGGCAGGAAATGGGAGTTCAAATCCTAGCCCTGCCACTTTCCATGCTTCACAAGGCAAGTTACTCAACTTCTCTGTGCCTCAGAATACAGACTCCTCAAATATTTTGAGGATTAAATGGCTTAGTTCATGTAAAGCATTTATAGTAATGCCTGGTGTAAGTGCTTGAAAAACATTAGCCACTTTTCTGTGTGTCACCACTGTGTGAAGGAAGTCACCTTCATCAGTTGCATACACAGGGAATCCCCAAAAGAGAAACTAATAAACCTGACAGCCAGACTAAGTATTTTTCCTGAGGATAGCTAAACTCTTCCTTGGCTTGGTTTATTATACCTCTTCCTAGGATAATAAACTCAAATGCACAGAGGCCAGGCAGGAAGGGAAGTCAACACAGGAGAAAACCAAACCTGACATATTGTGATAAAGAGAATGCACGCTCCATTTAAAGATGTCAGTAATACTCATCGGGGCGCCTGGGTGGCTCAGTGGGTTAAAGCCTCTGCCTTCGGCTCAGGTCATGATCCCAGGGTCCTGGGATGGAGCCCCGAGTCGGGCTCTCTGCTTTGCAGGGAGCCTGCTTCCTCCTCTCTCTCTGCCTGCCTATCTAATTGTGATCTCTGTCTGTCAAATAAATAAATAAAATCTTTAAAAACAAACAAACAAACAAACACCTCATGGCCAGCTGATTTTTACATGGGATTTCAGGTCCCAAAGCTAAAATTCAGATCTTAAAAAGACAGTAATCTGATTATTTTGGAGATTATCTCCCCAATTTTAAGGATCACCAACTCATTCCAATTCTTTTCCAGAGACTGTGTTATCCAAACAAAACATCTGAGGGTTAATTCAGCTGGTAGGTCACCAGTTTATGTCCTCTTACCTATCGGATTCTCTTTGTTCCCAATTCCTTGCCCACCCCAAAACTCTAGAATGATTGATTAAGCATTTTTAAGTACTCTGAAGAACAGAGAAGTATTCCTATTGTGGTCACTATGAAAGACTCATGTCTCAATGAAAAACTTTTAAAATTGTTACTGATTCATGACAACTTTTCACAAACTTCATGAGTATGATTAATCCTCAACAACAGGAAGCAAAAGACAAAATTGGGTTTCCAGATTTAAAAAGCAGAGAACCAAAACCACTGACTCTTGTAGCATCTTTCTAATGACATCTTCAACAGTTTTGAGTGAAACTTTTCATAATAAAATGAAATGGGGACAGGTCGTTAATAAACCCCTCTAATCATGTAATCCAATCACTGTTTCCAAGACACAGCATACTAAAGGACTAACCATACATTTCTCAGAATTCTCAGATTCTGTAACCTAAAAAAAAAAAAGCACCCAAAATGTTTGATGTTCTAAAGCTCTACCCTCTTACTTATAGCACCTTTTACTCAAGAAAACCACCAGGAGAAAACCCTATAAAAATTTTTGTTGATAAGGATACAACAACATATTTTCACAGGTAATAATTTAGGTAAAAATATTTGCAATGAAAACACATTTCTTTAAAATCAAAGTTTACATAAAAATTATCTTCTATTTTCATTACAAAACTCTTAAGAATCAGAATGTAATTCATAGAGCTCCAAAGTTAAAATTATAGTCACAGTAATCATCTCAAACACTACATCCTCTCCTTTCTAAAGAAGCAGCATGTGTCTGCTTCCTCCCAAAACCCCACCAAAAGCCAAGTCCCTACATACCTAACCAACCTGGAAACTGGTATCAAACTATGGTTTTTTAAGACCTATATTTTCCCTTAATCAAGGCAAACCTCTCCTGGTCTTAATTGCTGTCACATTTTACAGTGACTCTAAAATCTTAGATCACTGAATTAACCAGTTTAGAAACACAAAGCACATTTAAACCAGTTAAACTTGACAAAATAGCTGAGATTAGGACAGTCCAAACAAAGGATCATCAAAAGTCTATCTACATTTAATGTGCCCTGGAGGACCACCAACAGGGTTGATTCCAAGTTGGAAATGAGATATTCAAAGAGTGGCATATCTCATTAAATAATTGAGGGT
>RCUC01088551.1:0-25538 GCA_003697995.1 Taxidea taxus jeffersonii | reverse complement strand
GAGAAAGAACAACAAAGAAAGCCTAAACCCAGCAGGAGAAGAGATATAATAAAGATCAGAGCAGAAATCAATGAAATAGAAACAAACAAATAAAACAAACAAACAAACCAAAAAAGAACAAATAAATGAAACTAGGAGCTCCTTGGTTGAAAGAGTTAATAAGATTGATAAACCCCTGACCAGACTTATTAAAAAGAAAAGAGAAAGGACCTAAATCAATAAAATCATAAATGAAAGATGAGAGATCATAACCAACACCAAAGAAATGCAAACTATTATAAGAACATATTATAAGCAACTCTACGCCAGCAAATTTGACAATCTGGAAGAAATGGATGCATTCCTAGAGACATATAAACTACCACAACTTAACCAAGAAGAAATAGAAAATCTGAACAGACCAATAACCAGTAAGGAGACTGAAGCAGTCATCATAAATATCCCAACAAACTAGAACCCATGGCCACATGGCCTTCCAAGGGAATTCTACCAAACATTTAAGGAAAAATTAATATCTATTCTCCTGAAACTGTTCCAAAAAATAGAAATGAAAGGAAAACTTCCAAACTCATTTTATGCAGGCAGCATTACCTTGATTCCCAAACCAGACAAAGACCCCATCAAAAAGGAGAATTACAGAACAATATCCTTGATGAACTCAGAAGGGAAAATTCTCAACAAAATACTAGCCAATAGGATCCAACTGTAGATTAAAAAGATTATTCACCACGACCAAGTGGGATTTATTCCAGGGGGGCAAGGTTGGTTCAACATCCACAAATCAATCAACGTGATACAATACATTAATAAGGAAAGAACAAGAACCACATGATACTCTCAATAGATGCTGAATAAGCATTTGAAAAAGTATAGCATCCTTTCTTGATCAAAACTCTGCAAAGTGTAGGGATAGAGGGTGTATACCTCAATATCACCAAAGCCATCTATGAAAAACCCACATTGAATATCTTTCTCAATGGAGAAAAACTGAAGCTTTTCCACTAAGGTCAGGAACATGGCAGGGACGTCCATTATCACTACTGCTTTTCAACATAGTACTAGAGTCCTAGCCTCAGCAATCAGACAACAAAAAGTAATTAAAGGCATCCAAATTGGCAAAGAAGTCAAACTCCCACTCTTTTTTTTTTTCTAAAGATTTTATTTATTTATTTGACAGACAGAGATCACAAGTAGGCAGAGAGGCAGGCAGAGAGAGAGGAGGAAGCAGGCTCCCCGCTGAGCAGAGAGCCTGATGCGGGGCTCGATCCCAGGACCCTGGGATCATGACCTGAGCTGAAGGCAGAGGCTTTAACCCACTGAGCCACCCAGGCGCCCCAAACTCCCACTCTTTGCAGATGATATGATACTATATGTGGAAAACCCAAAAGACTCCACTCCAAATCTGCTAGAACCTGTACAGGAATTCAGTAAAGTGTCAGGACATATAATCAATGCACAGAAGTCAGTGCATTTCTATACACCAACAACAAGATGGAAGAAAGAGAAATTAAGGAGTCAATCCCATTTACAATTACACCCAAAACCATAAAATACCTAGAAATAAACCTAACCAAAGAGGCAAAGAACCTGTACTCAGAAAATTATAAAGTACTCATTAAAGAAATTGAGGAAGACACAAAGAAATGAAAAAAAAAAATTCCATGCCATGGATTGGAAGAACAAATATGAAAATGTCTATGCTACCTAAACCAATCTACACATTTAATGCAATCCCTATCAAAACCCCACCCATTTTTTTTCAAAGAAATGGAACAAATAATCCTAAAATTTATATGGAACCAGAAAAGATCTTGAATAGCCAAAGGAATATTGAAAAAGAAAGCCAGAGTTGGTGGCATCACAATTCCAGACTTCAAGCTCTATTACAAAGCTGTTATCATCAAGACAGTATGGTACTGGCACAAAAACAGACATGTAGATCAATGGAACAGAATAGAGAGCCCAGAAATAGACCCTCAACTCTATGGTCAACTGATATTCCACAAAGCAGGAAAAAATGTCCAATGGAAAAAAGATAGCCTCTTCAACAAATGATGTTGGTAAAATTGGACAGCCACATGCAGAAAAATGAAACTGGACCATTTCCTTACACCACACATAAAAATAGACTCAAAATGGTTGAAGGACCTCAATGTGAGAAAGGAACCCATCAAAATCCTTGAGGAGAACACAGGCAGCAACCTCTTCAACCTCAGCTGCAGCAGCTTCTTCCTAGAAACATCATCAAAGGCAAGGGAAGCAAGGGCAAAAGTGAACTATTGGGAATTCATCAAGATCAAAAGTTTTTGCACAGCAAAGGAAATAGTTAACAAAACCAAAAGACAAGTGACAGAATGGAAGAAGATATTTGCAAATGACATATTAGATAAAGGGCTAGTATCCAAAATCTATAAAGAACTTATCAAACTCAACACCCAAAGAACAAATAATCTAATCAAGAAATGGGCAGAGGACATGAACAGACATTTCTGCAAAGAAGACATCCAGATGGCCAACAGATACATGAAAAAGTGCTCCACATCACTAGGTGTCAGGGAAATACAAATCAAAACCACAATGAGATACCACCTCACACCAGTCAGATGGCTAAAATGAACAAGTCAGGAAATGACAGATGCTGGCGAGGATGGGGAGAAAGGGGAACCCTCCTACACTGTTTGTGGGAATGCAAGCTGGTTCAACCACTCTGGAAAACAGCATGGAAGTTCCTCAAAAAGTTGAAAACAGAGCTACCCTATGCCCCAGCAATCGCACTACTGGGTATTTACCCTAAGGAAACAAATGTAGTGATCCAAAGGGGAACGTGCACCCAAATATTTATAGCAGCAATATCCACAATAGCCAAACTATGGAAAGAACCTAGATGTCCATCAACAGATGAATGGATAAAGATGTGGTGTATATATTTACAATGGGATACAATGCAGCCATCAAAAGAAATGAAATCTTGCCATTTGTGAGGACATGGATGGAACTAGAGGGTATTATGCTTAGCAAAATAAGTCAATCAGAGAAAGAATTCTCATATGATCTCCCTGATATGAGAAAGTTGAGAGCAACATGGGGGGTTTGAGGGGTAGGAAAGGAATAAATGAAACAAGATATGATCAGGAGGGAGACATACCATAGACTCTTAATGTCACGAAACAAACTGAGTGTTGCTGGGGGGAGGGGGGTGGGGAGAGGGTGGTTGGGTTATGGACATTGGGGAAGGTACGTGCTGTGGTGAGTGCTGTGAAGTGTAAACCTGGCAATTCACAGACCTGTACCCCCGGTGCTAATAATACATTATATGTTAATAAAAAAAATAAAAATTAAAAAAATAAAAATAGAGCTACCCTATGACTCAGCAATTACACTACTGGGTTTGAAAAGAAGGGCTAAATACACTTCAATATTCATAGCAGCAATATCCACAATAGCCAAAATGTGGACAGAGCCAAGATGCCCTGCAACAGACAAATGGATAAGGAAGATATGATCCATATACACAATGGAATATTATGCCTCTGTCATAAAGGATGAATACCCATCTTTTGCATCAGCTTGGGTGGGACAGGAGGAGATTATGCTGAGTGAAATAAGTCAAGCAGAGAAATTCATTTATCATATGGTTTCACTTATTTGTGGGATATAAGGAATAGCATGGAGGACATTAGGAGAAGGGAAAAATGAAGGAAGAGAAATCAGAGTGGGAGATGAACAATAAGAGACTATGGACTCCAGGAAACAAATGGAGAGTTGTAGAAGGAGGGGGTGGGGGGATAAGTGAGTCTTGTGATGGGTATTAAGGAGGGCATGGATTGCATGGAACACTGGATGTTCTATACAAACAATGAATCATGGAACATTACATCAAAAACTAAAGATGTACTCTATGGTGACTAACATAACACAACAACACACAAAAAGAAAAAATGATTAATTTATCAATTAAGATATAAGTTCACGGGCACCTGGATGGCTCACTTGGTTAAACATTTGCCTTCAGTTCAGATCATGATCCTGGGGTCCTGGAATGGAGCCCCACATATGGCTCTCTGCTCAGTGGGGAGTCTACTTCTCCCTGTCTCTCTCCCTCTGTGCTTTCCCTCTCTCTCTTTCTCTTTCAAATAAATAAATAAAATGTTTAAAAAGATATAAATTTATTACACCCAATAGAGACCCAACTTAATAAGAGATAAACTAAACTAGAAACCTGTCTATTTTCATAAGAAAGTCCAAACTTATTTGGTACATCGTTTTGCTTTTCAAAAGCATTAAGATTTGAGATCTTTTGATCTTATTGTGTACCTTTCCTTAATTATGACATCTAAAACAGTTGACCACTGCAGCTGTTAATAATAATGCAGGAAGGAGAAAAAAGGAAATGAGGAGAAATCATAGCCATTTACTTCAAGACAAAACAAGATGATGAACATATCATTTTTTCTCATATCTTATTGGCATAGAGAAGTGAATTTGCTTGACCAAATTTTGGAGGTACAAAATTCTTGTCAGTAATAAAATATTTTAGAGAGAAAAATTGTAATCTCCCAGAAAATGTCTTGATAAGGAGATTGAGATAGAAGGGAACTAGCTTATGAGGTTGGGGTAGTAAGGAAAAAAGACTCCAAAGAAGCAATTACATCAATGGGTATTACTAGTGAAAGGGGATCTGGGGATGGGGAGTATAGAAAAGCTGAAAGGGATTCACTGAGACACATAAAAAGATTTTTTTTTTAACACAAGAATATCAAATTTTCAATATTAAATAGTTCATGTTCCTGTTGTAACTCATTCTAACTTCTTTAAAATTTTGAACAATCTCCCAAAAATATCATGTGACAATTCAGAGAAAAAAGCCAAGACCATATTTGGGTTGATGCCAAATTGCAGAGAACGCAACCACTGCAAGGGGCCAGAGTGGAGACACAGACACAAGAGGAGCAAGGAGTGAGTGAAGAAACACAAAACACAAGTTTGAGGAGTATGTACAATTCCTAGGAAGGACTTAAGGCTTTCTACAGAAAAGAGAGTAGGATAAAAATTCAAGTCTGGTTTGGGGCACCTGGGTGGCTCCATTGGTTAAGTGTCTGCCTCTTGCTCTGGTCATGGTTCCAGGGTCCTGAGATACAGTCCCACATGGGATTCCTTGATCCCTCTGCCTGCTGTACTTGCAGCTCCCCCTGGTTATTCTCTCTCTCTCTCTGACAAATAAATAAAATACTTAATTTTTTTTCACTAAAAAAAAATCAAGTCTATCTTAACCTGGATCTTAAGGGGGTGATAAGCCCAGAAGATGCATGATTTCCACAATCTTATGAGACTCTGAGAATAGAGAGGAACACTGAAAATTTGTTGGCAAGCAGGGTAAGTGGGGATGCCAAAGAAGTTCCTTTATACTAGATCATCAGAAATCTATTAGGAATATTACAGTTGTATACAGTTCAGCAAGCCAGTGTAATAAGCAGATTATATAATAGAGAACAAAGTTTCAGAGCTGTTAAGTGCGTTAACTAAGATCTCACAGCAGATTAAGATCAGCGTGCCAGGCCTTATGGCATTCGCTTAAATATCCTTTCTATCCATTTATCTATCTAAGATGTTTGATTTCTTAAGTTACACTTAGTTGCCGTCCCTAAATCACTTTGCTCAAAATTCCGTGCTCAATTTTTCAAAGTAAAGTAGCTAATCAATTACTAGTTAAAATTTTGCTAAACTCTTTTTCACAAAATATACATAAATGATCTACATATACCAAATATAAACAAATTATATATACTCTCAGATAATATCCATCATTCATTCATTTAATCACAAAATCACAAAATCACCAATCACAAAATATATGTTGAGCATCAATTGTTTGTCTAAGCACAGTTCTAGACGCCAGAAAAAGCAAAAGTAAACATAATGAACATATTCTTCACAATTGGTGTATTTCTTTTAGGAATACCGAGTCATAAAGACATTCTTCAGATACCAGCATTTATCTAATAGAAGCTTATCAATATTACAGGCATAGTATCTAACAAGTATTTAATGCCTGATAGGTGCCAAGGACTACCTTCAGTTTTTTAACTCCTTAATTTACTCTTCACCTTAACCTTTGGAGATTGATAGTTTTCTTGCTTTTACAAATGAAGGAATTGAGAAATAGAAAATTGAAATAACTTGCTCAAGGTCACATGACAAATAAATGGCTGAGACCAGAATAAAATCCAGGGAACCTGGTTCCAGCACGTGCTCATAATGCTGCCTGCCATCTCTATTTATTTCTCTTGTAAAGAGATGGGAAATGGGTAAATATCAAAATACCTTCGAATAGAAACTTATTTAATGCATGTAAAATGAAATCTGATTTTTCTCTTAAAGCTATAATCCTTATTTTGTGTGCAAACATAATCTGCACCATTTATACATATATACATTTATAAGAGGAAATCAATAAAACAGAATGCAATGGAATGTGATCATTCAGTTTTTCAGAAATAAGTAGAAGTGATGACATAAAAATGAAGGAAAACATTCCTCTATTGCCAGTGAGTGCATTACTGACAAGCTTTACTGCAAAATGAAAAGCCAGAGAACACTTGACTAGATAAGGCTAAAAGCACACACACACACTTGTGTTCTTTTTGAAATGAAATATTCAGCAGCAAGATGATATAAGTGACCATGAAAAGGGGGTATTGGATAGCAAACTAGAAGACAAATTCTGTCAGAGCATTTCAAAGAATTGGAGAGCAATCTCACCTCCAGGCCTGCCAGCATGGATGAAGCAGGAAGTGAGAGCCCCAGTAATCAACGTCAGTATAGCTGCAAATGGAAGAGCAATTAGAATTATATTTTTTTGTGGTTTGAATTGCAAGCGAAGAAGAAATTAGATGAATGTGTCAATAATGGTCTCTTTATGCACCTGATAATTCATTGTTCAGATGATAAATTTGGCAAGATCAAAAATAAATTTGTTAAGTCTAGGAGCTGATTTCTACCTGGATTGGCTATAGATGTGTACTATTTTCACCAACACACTTCAATTTATTTATGGTCTCTCAATTTGGAATGAATGGGTATTGAGATATATCTTGCATAGGAAAATTTCAAGACAATTGTGAAATAACAGATGACTAAAAATAAGGAAACATATCCTCTTCATCAGACACCAGAGAACTACAAGTATACCTTTTAGTATTAATTTCTAAAGATAAAAAGAGTTTGAATGGATTTAGAGGATATGTTTTTAAAAAAACCCTGCTATTTGATAAAATTAGAATATGATGTGAATGTCTATTTATCTGTGTAGATTTCTTATGAGCAAAAAACAGTGGATAAATACAATGTAAGTTCAGTCTAATGGGAATTCTGAGCATCAGAAGGTAAGAAATATTCTCAAACTTCTCAGTACCCCTTCAGGGTTTTCTCATTTAGATGAGAATGTCAGCCAAAATTAAGTTAGATTTCTCAATCTAAATCCTGGTTTTGTGTCCTTTAATTTCTGATACTGTGTGTATAAGACTCACAAATTAGCTGAATTAAATGTGTTTATCACACTAAAGCTATTTACTCCTCCTTCAAAACCTCTATTTCCCCACCTCTCTTTCCTTGCCTCTCTTTGTCATGTGACCCCTTGTGGCCACTCGTGGCCCCTCAGATCTGAGGCAAAAAGTGGGAGCAGAGAGCACCAAATACATCTTCCCTGAGTTCTCTCTCTTATACACACTATTTTCAATATGTGTCCTCTCTTATACATACTTTAATATGCCCCAATTAAAGGATAGATAAGAGTGTAAAAATTTGAAATGAATGCATCAGTAATAGTGCTTAAACTTTTCTTTATTAAAAGTAACTTTATCTTTTCATTCATGACTCTTGGGCAAAATGCTGTATTGACGACTGCCCTATGTCCCAGAATTGCAAAGGCATGTGTGCCTGGGCTGAATAGAGAATGAGAACTGTTATTCCACACAATTTTTCTCTAAACCATGTCATCTAAACTTTTTAGAAATTCCTTTTTTTCCTCTCGTTATCTAGAAAATATATGCCAGTAATGTTGGTGGTCATGGATCGGGTTGCAATATACAGATTTTTTTTAGTCTCAATTGGCCATAATGAATAAAAGTTAAAAGAAAACTATTTCTCTCTTCTATGCTCTTTGAGAACACATTGAAGTAAATCAAGCTCAGTTTTGAAAATCAAAATGAATCAAAAAAGACAACAAATTTAAGGAACTGTGAGAAATATCTATCAGTATGAAATGAAATATCAGAATTGGCTTGTGTCTGTCCTCAAAGAGAATTCAATTTATAAATTCCACCCTGATTTAGGCTGCTTTCAAGGGTTAAAATGAAAAATTAGATCAATTATCCATATCAATTTTAACTTGAAGGATTTTAATGGTTTTTTTTTACAGATTTGTTTTGAACTGATTGGATAAATAGGTAAATTATTCCACTATCAGATATCTCCTATATGTGTAAACATAATCTAAAAGTATAAAACAATTTATGCTAGCTCTCAGTTTCACCATGAAAGTTTTATATTTTTCTAGGCATCCTTCTTTATATGCCCCAAGAAATGGCATAAAATTCAAATAAGACTTAATAAAACAAATCTGTAAACTATGGACATAATTTCAATTATTTAATTTCAAAGAGGACAAGGAAAATGGGACCTGTCTTTCTCATCCTTTCATTCAGGGGTAGTAAGTACAGCATATATAGATGTATGTTAATTTAGCCTGGCTTTTTCACTTAAAAACTTACAGAGATTCAAAAACCACGGAGGACATTGGGAGATGGAGAGGAGAAGTGAGTTGGGGGAAATTGGAGGGGGAAACAAACCATGAGAGACTTTGGACTCTAAGAAACAAACTGAGGGTTTTAGAGGGGAGGGGGTGGGAGATTGGGTGAGCCTGGTGGTGGGTATTATGGAGGGCCATGTATTGCATGGAGCACTGGGTGTGGTACATAAACAATGAATACTGGAACACTGAAAAGAAATAAAATAAAATAAAATGGAAGAAACAAACAAACAAAAGCCTTAGTTTCCTAGGTAAAACAGGGCAAAATTCATCTTTCATTTTCTTATTAGGCTTAAGTAAGAAAATACCTATGGATTGATAAGTGGATTGCTAACAGTAACAATATTGTTAAGTACTGATCAACTAAATGATTAAATAGCTATGAAACACACCAAAAAAGAAATTAAACAAATGAAAAAAAGATCAAGTGATAATGACAGGTAAATACCCTCAGTTACAAAATACATTTGGTCTTCATTATCTAAGCCTGAGAGAATATACATATACATACACATACAATATATATTCTTTTATATACATATATATGTGTGTATACACACACACACACATATATATTCTCTGAAAAATAAAGCTATCAATCCTCCAACACATTTCTATATTTGGATGCAGGCATACTTTGGTTTGCTTATAGGAAAACATTTTCTATGCAAATGAATTGCTTCTTCTGAAGCTGTATTCTCGTCAAATGTATAATGCATACAAAATAGCTAGAATTCAACCAATAATAGCATATTATCTCACAAGCCCGACCTTCATTAAGAACAATGCAGAACAGCATTAAAATGTGTGAAGAGTAATTTAAATTATGACTTTTCCGATAGAATAATAAGAATTTGTCATATTTATAACAAGTACAGACTCAGTAATAACAACAAAATAACATCCATTTCTAAATCATTCCATAGATAACAACAAAATTTTTTTTTTCAGTAGTAATTAAAGTTTAGGAAGTTGGAAGTACAGAAGGAATAGGAAGAAAGATTTAGAAAATATATACTTTCATTTTAGAATGATAATTTTTAAGAGATAGGTTTGAAGTCCTTATCTTTTCTGCTTATGTTGTTCCTAGAGCTAGCCTAACTGCTTTCTAGCTTTTCAATTTGGCTTCCTATTTCTGTAGCCTGGTGTTAATATTAAACAGATCATCTGTATTTTGATACATTACAACAAGTAATGCCACTTGAAATCAAATAACATATTTCAGGGTGGAAATTGTAGCTTAGATTTATCATTAGGTATCTGCTGCATGACTTGAAACGTTACTTACTATACCATTTCACCAAAAGTTCGAGAAACTTTGAGGAATGATAAGTACTGGAGGAGAGGATTCTAATACTTTTATGAGAAGCGTAGGGATTCAGAGAGACACTATGGAGAACAACATTCAAATGAATTGGAATTAATTTACCTCTGCTGAGAGATTGCAGCACGTGCTTTTCCTCAAGAAAAAAATGCATTACCTAAACATTGTGCTACAAACCGAGCTTTTTGTGTTTATCTTTACTATTGTGTTTAAGTTTGTTATTGAACAAACACTTAAAGGACAGAGACCCAGCTCTCTGTACTTTACAATAGCTCCTAGTGGCTTCTGACATGACTCCCCAGCTGCTCTCCCTGATAAAACTTTCTCATAGCCCTGAGTGACCCCGGGGAGTAAAGATGTCAACTGGGCAAGGCTTGTAGTTACCCTTTCTCAGTATTTTTCTGCAGGAGCAAGCAAGAAAGACTGTCTTTAATTTCTGGCCCTGGGATCCTGTAGATAGGATACCAGAGTCATTTGATTTTATACGTTCAACAAATAATACTTGAGTGCTTGCCATGAACCAAGCACCACCTTACCAGACTCTGAGGACTGAACAATGAATATTACAGAACTTATAGAGCTTTCCATCTCAGCCATGACAGAAGGATGCTAAATGAAACTTTAAATTTATGTATCATGAGAATATATATCACTTATGTTTCTCACTGAAATTAAAATATTCTTTTATTAGCCCCGAGAATCAAGCCTAATACACAATATTGGTGAGAAAAGATGGTTGGCATAGTGTGTGTCTATCTTTAATAAATCTGTAATCCAAAGGACATTTTCTAAACTCACAGAAATAAATTTACAGATTTCCTATTTTGACATGCAAAAGTAAGATAAGGTTTTGATCTATGTCAATACATTAAAAGGTAGAACAATGAATTATATACACTAGTGATAGAATCCTCACAGAAAATAATAAAAGGATCAAATTTTGTCAAATAAAAAATTATTTACTGAGTTCCTACTCTATATGGAGTGCTCTGTGAGTTACTTTTAAGTGTTCATAATAACCTAAAACAAAAAGTCACCTTCCCCAAGGACCTAACGATCTATTTGGAGAGATGAGATTTGTACAAGAAAAATGAACAAGAAAGGATTTAAATATCAGACCAAGAACACAAATAACTTTCTTTTTTTTTAAGATTTTATTTATTTATTTGACAGGCAGAGAGGCAGGTAGAGAGAGAGGGAGAAGTCCCCCGATGCTGGGCTCAATCCCAGGACCCTGAGATCATGACCTAAGCTGAAGGCAGAGGCTTAACCCACTGAGCCATCCAGGCTCACCCCACAAATAACTTTCAAGAACACAGAATGATTTTCCTGTAAAGCACATAATTAATTACTGAATTAATTATAGCTGTAAGGGTTTAGGTATTTTGGAAAGAATCTTTCACAAGTTTTTTGGTTTCTCTATATTTTCATATATTCTCTTTCTTGTCTGAATAGATATTATATAGTTATTAAGGAAAACTTGCAATGTTATTTAAAATATACCCTGCATAGATCACTATACTAGCTAGAGACCCATAGGTTTTCTGTGTATTTCTTTCATACATATGTGCCCGTGTGCAAGCACCTTCCTGTATGTGTGCATGTCACTTCTTCATACAGAATGAAAGAACAACCAAAACACTTATCTCCAATGTTTAAACTTATCATTTTAAATTTAAATATTTATAAACATTGATTGGATATTGACAAACATCAGAGATGGTTAGTATAGTCTGAGAAGACATATATGAATGTCTTCCATGCTTTGGGATGCTGAAAGTAAAATGAAGAAGAGAAATTCTAAACATACTGACTAACCTGTGATTTGAAAATATTGAGAAAGAGGATTAAGAAAGTTTGCTGTCCATAATGTGGTGTAATATGGAAGCTAGGTTAAAATGTTTCAGCTTTACTTCTGGAAAACAGGAAACCACTGAAGTTTAATTGAAACAAAGAGCAAGAAAAAATAGTAATACATTAGGATGATAAAATATCCATGGGGGATTCTCTGAAAGGAAGAAATATATAGGCAGGAAAACAATTTAAGAAGATATTTAAACACTAGAATTTTGATATAACAAAGAGAAAATGAATTGAGAAAGCAGTAAAAGTGTACAAGAAATAAATAAGATAAACAACTTGTCCTTAAAACTGTGCTTATCATCAAATATCAGCAGAGGACATAAAATATCAACATGCACATGGAACAAAAAGTAAGAAAATAGATATTCAAAGATATATATATACAATGATTTTAAGGTGCATCTACCCACATGTATATACATTTGAGCTAGGATTTTGTTTGTATGACAAATTTTGAAATTGTTTTTTGCAAAATCTTTCTTTTATCTAACATAATGTATTCCAAATAATAATAATAATAATAATAGTAAAAATCTCATTGAGATCAAGAAGTCAATTCTTCCTATGAAATGTGCTCACGATTCAATGACCAGTTACATTTTGTTTCTTTTCAATATGGTTAAAGTATTTATTATTTTCCTTTAAAAAGATTCCCAGTGTTATTATGTATGAGGTTAGTATTGAGCAGTTAAATATGTTGATTTATTTTCTGTATCTATCCCCCAGGATTGCAGCATTCCTTTTTCAAATGATATTTAAAATCTCAGAAAAGATTAATATAGTACTGAATAATGGTGGCACACGTGTAAAACATTAACACTGCCCTTTACCCATCTTGTATATTTCACATTTATTTGTTTAAAATATGTGCGGTGCCACGTGGCTTCTAGCATCTGGCATACAGATGGAGAATTGTGGGTACCAAAATATCAGATCTATTTTGGTGGAGTAATGAATACCCCTGCGTATGTTTTCTTTAAAAAAGAAAGTTTGATAGTTTTATGCAAAGTGTAAGGAAAAAAACTAACGTGTTATTGTTAACTTGGAAAAATCATGTGGATGCATTCAAAGATATCACACAGGATAAAGATCTTTGGATAAGACACAATCATTCAAAATAAAAAAAAATCTCAAGATTAAAATAGCACATGATAGAAAATATAGTGCTATATTTAGGTGGGAGCAGCTGATGATAGGTTTAAAAGCACAGGTAAAGGTTTTATCTCTGGCAAAGTAGAGTGATGCTTCTTCTGGTAAACTACATGTCCATATAAAAGAAAATAGAAGGCAAGATCATCTACTCAAATGCTTTGGAGAAGATAGGAGATAATAAATCAAATCAAACTCTTAGAACCAAAGTTGTCAGGAATTTGATAGAAACCTAAATAGGGTTATTGCAAAGAATCACTATGTACTCTCACTTTTCTGGATAAAATAACATTAAACTCTTCAATTTTATTTACCACATGACTTCTTATTTCTTTATTTTTTTATATTGCTGTTATCTTTCAGGATTTCAACATATAACTGAATCCCACTGCTACAGATTTTGTTTCTGAATGCACTCAAGATCTTCTACATTTTGTTGAAACTATAGTGACAAATGAACTAGAATTCCAAAATCAGGGGGATTGAAGAAGCAATCTGAGTATCATGCAGTGATCATGTAAACCACACACTCTGTGTAACCACGTTTTGTTTGTTTGTTTTTTAAGACTTTGTTTATTTGTCAGAAAGCACAAGAGGGGGAGCTGGAGAACGAGAAGCAGGCGCGCCACTAAGCAGGTGAGCTTAATCCCGGGACCCTGGGATCATGATCTAAGCTGAAGGCAGGCACTTAACCAACTCAGGCACCCAGGCATGCCTATGTAACCACATTGTCTAGAGGTAAGCAGAAAAAAAAAGAAAATGAGTATATAAAAACATATTACAACACTAAAACACATTTCCAGAAGGGCAGAATAATTTTTTTTTCTCATGCTTTTAACTAAGATGACTTGTCTATAATAATACTAAATAAATAGGAAATTAATTTCTAAGAAAAAAGGGCTTTCTTTGATTATGACTGTGGTCTTTGAATTAAATTATTTGTTTTGAAAGCTTTTCCATTTGAAGCTTTTTTTAGGTGCGTAATAGTCTAGAAAGATTTGCCCAATCTATATCTACATCTGAATATTTTATCCATAGGGGTGCCTGGAGGGCTCAGTCCTTAAGCGTCTGCCAGTGGCTCAGGTCATGATCCCAGAGTCCTGGAATCAAATGCTGCATCAGGCTCCCTACTAGGCAGGAAGCCTGCTTCTTTCTCTCCCACTCCCCTTGCTTATATTCCCTCTCTTAATGTGTCTATCTCTGTCAAATAGATAAATAAAATCTTTAAGAATAAATAAAAAATAAAAATAAATAAATATTTTATCCATAAAGAAGATAAATAGATCTATTAGTCCCAGCAGTTTCACTGAAAATTACTTGAATGTCAATCAAGTATAGGTAGTATATGTTTTGTTTTGTTTTTTTAAAGATTTTTATTTATTTATTTGACAGACAGAGATCACAAGTAGGCAGAGAAGCAGACAGAGAGAGACGAGGAAGCAGGATCCCCGCCAAGCAGAGAGCCCGATGCCGGGCTCGATCCCAGGATCCTGGGATCATGACCTGAGCCAAAGGCAGAGGCTTTAACCCACTGAGCCACCCACGTGCCCGTAGGTAGTACATGTTGAACAGGGTGTAATGATAGATTTACTCTAAATTCTTTATTCTTTTTATTTTTTTTTTTTAATTGAGAGAGAGAGAGAGAAAGTACACTTGAGCTGGGGGGTAGGGCGGCAGAGGAAGAGAAAATCAAACCAACTCCCCACTAACCATGGAGCCCCCTGCTGGGCTCCATCTCATGACTCTGAGTTTATAACCTGAGCTGAAATCAAGAGTCAGATGCTTAACCAACTGATTCACCCAGGCACCTCTCTAATTTCTTCATGATAATTTTAGTATTTGATGTTTTGCTTTTACTTCTATTACTGCTCAAGTTTTTCAAGTAATTTATTGTTTTCTTTCTAGCAAGGACTGTCAGACAAGATTATTTATTGTCACCCTCAAATGTTCATTCTGGAAATTAAATCATAGTGTCTATTGTCTCTTTTTTGAGATTTTGATCTCAAAACTCCCTATCCAACATTATTATATACGTATACATATGTGAAAAACTTTCTGCCTTCAAGTTTATAATCTTAATTTTCCCTTCACTAGACTTAACAGAACAAAGCATTAAGAAAAGTATTTCTCATTTCTGAAAGAGAGAAGCAATTAAATCCCTTTCAAAGAGATTTACTTGTATTTCATTCTTAGAAGCTCCCCGGACTTCAAACAAATTTTCTAGTTTATATTTTATTAAAAGAAGAATGAATCATTTACAAAGACTTTCAAAAATGATTAGAAACACAAAGGTAACTGTTTCCTTGATAAAAATGAAAACAACTTGTTGGGTTTACTCAAAATAAGAAAGATCATATAAAAGATATCTGTTCAATATGCTAGCAAACAAGAGAACTCAAATAAGAGTACAATTTGAAAACACTGTAGGCTTCTATCTGCATGGCATATAAAATCCGCATGGCATATAAACATTGATTAATGATCAAATATTTGATTAATTATAACCATTGCCTTCCTTAAAAATTAAGCCAGTTTGTATTCCAGACACCACTGAGGTTCTTTGTTGTTGTTTTGGTTTAGATTGCGTTCTTTTTTTATATGTTTGTTGCTTAACTAATCTGACCCTATACTCTCATAGTTAGAGCTAAAGATTGGGGCAAGTCAATTATCAATTTATACAGTTTGAATATTCAGTATTTTATTTCCACTTATATAATAACTCTATAAAAGTAAAATAGGAAAAATAGAGAAATTCCTGTGCCAAAATTTAAATAGAACTTAGACATACTAGGGCATCTGGCTGGCTCAGTGGGTTAAGCCTCTGCCTTCGGCTCAGGTCATGATCTCAGGGTCCTGGGATGGAGCTCCGCATCGGGCTCTCTGCTCAGCAGGGAGCCTGTTTCCCTCTCTCTCTCTGCCTGCCTCTCTGCCTGCTTGTGATGTCTGTCAAATAAATAAATAAAATCTTTAAGAAAAAAAAAAACTTAGACATATTAAATAATAATTCTACCTTGATGTTCATAAACATTGCATAGTGGTTGCAAGGTGGGTACAAAATCCTGAATTCAAAACTCATCATTGCATTGGACAGATAACTTAGCATCAATTCAATAGGTATGATGATTATTTTTTTATCAAATGTATATGTAATATTTTTGGTGTCCAATCCAACATATATTCCGCTTTTGTTAATGACATATTTCCCTAAAGGAAATGCATCCATGGGATTCTGGTGGACTTATCAATTTTGTTGCCTCAACATCCTTGAGTGAGACTCATGATACTAGGCCAGCCAATCAGGTTATACTACATAGCTATATATAGCGATTATCTAGGAATAAATGTTAATCCACAGCAGGGCAGTCTGTCCTTTCCTGATACTGTTACCTGTGAAGAAGACATAAATCTAGAATTGTCAGAGCTCTTCTGTCATACATGGAGAAGCCTGACTAAGAATCATGCCAATATAGAGTAAAATGGAACCTAGAGATTAAAATAGATATATATCTATTTTAATATATAGGTATGTATATATCTGCCAATCTTCTTGAACCACTTGAATCCAGTAGTTTCAAGGCCAGCATTATCTTGGGGTTTTCAGTTGTGATCTACACACCTATCATTTTATGCCAGATTGAACTGGATTTCATCACTTGCATGCAAGAGAGTCCTGATCAATATTTCATTGAATTCTTCTAAGAAAAAGATATGAAAAGTGTTTACTAGAGTACCTGGATACAGTGAGTACTCAACAGAAGATTAATATTATAAATATTTATGTTATTATTTTGACCATGTTAATGATGATTAACATGGTCAATAGCATAGTTCTGGGAACCAGAATGCCAGGATTTTAATATAATTACTGCTGCAAGATTGATAGTGACTTTGGGCAAATTACTTAACCACACTGGACTTTGGTTTCTTCATTAAAATGGGTGAAGGAGTGGATAATGATACTTTCTTTCATAAATTTAAGAGACAATTAAATATTAAAGTATAAGGAAGAGTTACATAGCAGCACTCAAGAAACAGTGTTATTCCTGTTTTTCTTCTATTTATTACTTAGAGACTATAAAATTTGTAAGGAAACTTAAAGATTGCTTTAAGCATAATCCAATTATTTGTCTGGTGTTTGAATTCCCTTGACAAAACCTGCCAAGTTGTCTTTCTTCTACATTAAATACCTCCAGTGACAGTAGTTTCTCCTCTTTTGAAGAGAGGTTACTTCTAAATTTTATACTATCTTATTCTGATTCAAAAAATGTGGGTTCTTAAAACTTCTAATCATTGAACTATTCCTATCCCTGGTTCATACAAATTTAGATGTAAGTCTTCTCCATCTGACCATCTTTCAAACAACAAAAGGCAGTTATTACGTACCTCACAGGGAGTGTTGTCCTATGATTTGCTGCCAAAACTAAGATACTGTTGCAAGTAAAATGAGTGGTATTAAAAATCAGACTAGAATAACAGGGATAAATCTGGACTATCACAGGGAAACTAGAAGGTACGGTCACCCTCCATGATGACTTCTCTCCATTAGGTAAAACATTCTAAGTACTTTCAACTCTTCTTTTCAGGATACAGGACTGGTTCTGCTTTAATGTAACTATTCTAATTTGTTCAAATCTCCATTTTAGTTTAGAGTTCCCCAGAGCTGATTCAGGATTCAAAAAAAAAAAATGCATAAGTTCAAAAGCTCTGCACAAGAGTTTATCAAAGCAGCTCTTTGTAGGCAGAACAAATACTCACATAATCACAGCATTTTGCAACAAATGGCTTTTTTTTTCTGTTTCAGTATATTCTGATCACTCAGCTGTATGCTATGTGAACGCAATTAAGTCTTTAAAGAGAAAAGACTTAAATTTTGTAACCACACTTAGGGAAAAAACTATGAACTAGGAATAGAAAAGCACAAAATTGATAAGTACAAAGGTTAAACAAGTAAAAATGAACATGTAAATGAAGTGGGTAAAGGAACACTGGCAAAATCTATTTTTAAGCATTCTACTTGAAAGCCGGGAATTTAAGTTGAAAATTAAAATAACTTTCCAAAGGAACAAGAACATGTATATCTATACATACCTATATAGATATACTTGTACAGTATGTTCTTATCAGTAGAACAAATTTATAAAGTAGTTGTATTCATGGTATATATTATTGGTAAATTCAGCTTATGGATTTTTCCTGAGATAAACTTTGAGGGCCATTATAGTATAGCCTTCAGTATTTATTAGTTGCAAATGTCTTATGTTTTTAGACACAAATTTCAAAAGTACTGATTATATAAAATAGTCTTATATTCCTGAGCCACATTTTGCAAGAAGCAAAATTAGAAATTAAGGTAAATCAAATAATGAAATAATGTTTTCTCTCTCTCCCTCTCTCTCATGAAAGGTCAATTACTTCACATCTTTTCATTAATAAAAACAATTTGCACTAATCTGTAAACATACTTCTTGCTGAAAATAGAAAAATAAAATTCCACAACTATTTTGGGTTATTCTATGTCAGGGAACTTATAGAAAGCAGAAAATCATTAAAAATAATCTTTAGTTTATTATAGAAGTTACTCTTAATGAAGTAAATTTTAAAGTATTTCTAATGTAATTATGGAAATCATAGCAAAATAAAGTATTCTTTCACCTTCTAGGAATAGTGTTTATAGAAAAGTGTATTAAGAATAAATACTTGGGGCGCCTGGGTCATTGGGTTAAAGCCTCTGCCTTCGGCTCAGGTCATAATCCCAGGGTCCTGGGATTGACCCCCTCATCGGGGTCTCTGCTCAGCAGCGAGCCTGCTTCCCCCTCTCTCTCTCTGCCTACTTGTGATCTCTGTCTGTCAAATAAATAAATAAATAATCTTAAAAAAAAAAAAAAGAATAAATACTTGGAGCACCTGGGTGACTCAGTCAGTTAAGCATCTTGGCTCAGGTGTTGATCCCAGGGTCCTAGGATTGAGCTCTGCATCAGGCTCTTTGCTCAGCAGGGAGTCTACTCCTCCCTCTCCCTCTGCTGCTCCTCCTGATTTCGCTCTATCAAATAAATAGACAAAAATCTAAAAACAAACAAATGAACAAGCCAAAAACCCTTTCCTGTTGAAAGACATTCGTCTTGATTCCCATTTTGGGCTCTTAAAAATAAAAGAAGTATTACAAGTATTGGCGTTAACATTCATATACAGGTTTTCGAGTGAACATGACTTTTCATTTTCTAGGATTAATAGCCAATAGTACAACTGCTGTGCCTGTTTTGCTTTATATAAAATTTTGAGCTATTTTCTAGAGAATGTACTATTTTACTAGAAATGCATGAGTGATTCACTTTCTCCAAATCCTCACCAGCATTCAATATTCTCAATATTTATTATTCTAGCTATTCACTAGGCTTATACTGATATTACATTGTGGTCTTCATTCCCATTTTCCTCATGCCTAGTGATGCTGAATGTCTTCCCATGTACTTACTTGCCATCTGTACATCCCATTCAGTGAAATATCTGTGGCTCTTTTTACCCATTTTCTTTTTTTTTTCTTTTATCCATTTTCTAATTGGCTATCTTTCTGTTGAGTTTATTTTTTTATTTTATTTTTTTAAAGATTTTATTTATTTTATTTAATAGAAAGAGATCACACAAGCAGGCAGAGGCAGGCAGGGAGGGGAGGGGAGAAGCAGGCTCCCTGCCGAGCAGAGAGCTCAATGTGGGACTCCATCCCAGGATGCTGGGATCATGACCCGAGCCCAAGGCAGTGGCTTAACCCACTGAGCCACCCAGGCATCCCTCTGTTGAGTTTTAACAGTTCTTTATATATTCTAGATAATAGGTTTTTGTCAGATATGAGGTTTGCAAATATTTTCTCCTGATCTATATCTTGAATTTCCTATCTCTTCACATGGGCTTTTGCAAAACATAAGTTAATAATTTTGGTGAAATCAAATGTACCTTTTTCTTTTTTTTCTTTTATACATTGTAATTTTGGTGTCAAGTAAAACTGATGATTCACAGACTGGTACTCCTGAAGCAAAAAATACATTATATGTTAATTATAAATAAATAATAAATAAGTAAGTAAGTAAATAAATAAGAAGTCTTTGCCTAACCATAGTTCTAGGAGATTTTCTCCTTTTTAAAGAGTTTTATAGTCTACATTTTAAATTTATGTCTGTAATCCATTTCAAGTTAATTTTTATGCAAGGTGCAGGTTTAGGTCCAAGTTCTCTCTCTCTCTCTCTCTCTCTCTCTCTTCCTCTCCTCTCCTTCCTAAGGAGATCCAATTGTTCCAGCATCATTTGTTGAAAAGACTATTCTTCCTCTTTTAACTACTTTTCCACCTTTGTCAAAAATTTGTTGAGCATATTTATATGGATCTACTCATCTATTTCTGGGTTCTTTTTCCTATATCACAGACCTATGTGTCTAACACTAAGCCAATAACATTCCACACTGTCTTAATTCCTGTAGCTACACAATAAGATTTAAAGTCAGATTCTTCCCAATTCATTCTCCTTTGTCAAGATTATTTTTGTTACTCAAAGACCTTTTTAGGGATGCCTGGATGACTCAGTCAGTTAAGTGTCTGACTTATAAATATTCAAGTTATTAATAATTATTAATTAATAAATTTGGCTGAGGTCATGATCTACATGTCATGAGATCAAGTCCCAAATCAACCCCCAAGTCAGGCTCCATGCTGAGCATGGAAACTGCTTAAGATTCTCTCCCTCTTTCTCCCTCTGCCCCTCCTTGCTTGCTCTCTCTCTCTCTCTAAAAAAGAAAAAAAAAAAAAAAAAGAAAAGAAAAAAAAAGAAAAAGATCTATACTTTTTAAAAAATATATAAATTTAGAGTGTGCTTATCTATAACTACAAAAATACTTACTGGGATTTTGATAAGAATTGTATTAAACCAGTAGATCAATTCGGGGAGAACTGACATCTTTACTATGAAGAGTCTTTTAATACTTGGGCATGGTATTTTTTAATCTTTCCTTTTTTTTTAAATTTTGTAACTTTCATTATACAGAGTCAGTACATCTTTTGTTAAATGTATACCTAAGAATTTTATTTTCTTTGGCACCACTGTAAGTGGCATTGTATTTTTATTTTTGGTTTCTGTATATTCATTGTTAGTATGTAGTAATGTTATTGGTTTTTTGTATTGGTCTTGCATCCTGTGACCTTCCCGAGTTCACTTAATATATTGTAATATTCTGTAGATTACTTAGGATTTTCTAAGTAGACAATTGATATTATCTGCAAGCAGAAGAAGTTTTATTGCTTCCTATCTAACTGCATGTCTTGCTTTCTTTTTCCTTGACTTAACTGCAATGCCTAGAACTTCAAATACTATGTTGAATAAGAATGGTGAGAGAAAATGCTTGCCTTGTTTGTAATCTTAGGTAGTAAAAGTTTAGTTTTCAGCATTAAGTGTGAAGTTAGCTTTAAGTTCTTTGTAGATGATCTTTATCATGTTGAGTTATTAATTCCCTTCTATTTCTAACTTGCTCTGGATATTTATTAAAAATGTCCGTTGGGAATTTCTCAGATGTTTTTTTCTGTGTCAAGTGATATGATCATATGATTTTTTTTCCTTGGCTTGTTGATATTATTAAATATATTAATTGATTTTCTAATGTCTAACCAGACTTAAATACCTAGAATAAATTCCGAGAAGGTCTGAGTACAGGATTCTTTTTATAGATCTCTTGATTTGGTTTCTGATACCTTGCTCAGGATTTTTATATCTAAGCTAATGAGACATACTGGTGTGTAGTTTTCTGAGTGTGTGTGTGTGTGTGTGTGTGTGCGTGTGTGTGTGTGTTTCTTCTGCCTTATCTTTTTCTAGTTTCAGACTCAAAGAAATACTAGTCTCCTAAAGTGAGTTGGAAAGACTTTCCTCCTTGTCTATTTTCTTAAATGTTTTTTAGAATTCTTAAGTTCACTGCATCTGTCCTCGGTCATTTATTGAGCCCATTCAGCAAATTTTTATTTCTGTTATTGTATTGTTTTAATTCTGTACTTTCCATTTGATTCTTCTTCTATTTATTTCCTGAAATTTTCTTTTGTTTCTTTCAAGATAATTTATAATTGAAGGTTGAAGTACTTGTATGACAGTTAATTTAAAATATTTTTCAGAGCTCGTTTTGGCAGCACATATACTAAAATATTTTTCAGATACTTCCACCGTATGATTTATCTTGGTGTTATAATCAGTTGATTATCTTTTCTCATTCAAGTTGTTATTTTCTTGGTTTTCCTTTTTTTTTTTTAAGTATTTATTTATTTATTTATTAGAGAGAGAGAGAGAGAGAGAGAGAGCTCAGGCAGACAGAGTGGCAGGCAGAGGCAGAGGGAGAAGCAGGCTCCCTGCCAAGCAAGGAGCCCGACGTGGGACTCGATCCCAGGATGCTAGGATCATGACCTGAGCCGAAGGCAGCTGCTTAACCAACTGAGCCACCCAGGCGTCCCTATTTTCTTGGTTCTTGATATGATTAGTAATTTTCAATGCTATGCTGAGCATTTTCTGTTTTTTTAGAAATCTCTAGTTTCTATTAAAATATTGTATTTTAATAGATGCCTTAGTCTGTTCAGGCTGCTATGACAGCTTACCATGGACTTGGTGGCTTATAAACAGCAGAGATTTATTTTTCAGTTCTGAAGGTGATAAAATCAGGATTAAGAAACCAGAAGACTTGGTGTCTGGTGAGGATTCACTTCATGATTCATAAACGGATCTGTTTTCCCATGTCCTCAACATGGCAGAGAAGGTGAGAGAGCAGTTTGGAGTTTCTTTTATAAGGGTAGTAATCTTATTCATGAGTAATCTACTCTCATGACTAATCATCTCCCAAAGTCCCCACCACCAGATACCATCACATTGGATATTGGAATTTAACATACACATTTTGGAGGAATACAGATATTCAGTCCATACTAATAAGCAATTACCCTCTTTGGGTTTAACACACAGATCTTGATCTACTTTTGTGGGCTGTGGTTCCAATGACATTTTAATTTTCAGAGAATTTAAGGTGTTATTTGGATCGCCTGGGTATATCTGGTGCAACTGTAGTCTCATTGGTCTCTGTTGCTGCTGCCTATGGTGATAAAAGTTGATTCTCAAGTGTGGATTTCTGAGTATCTTAGCGGGGGAAGATATCACAAGTGTATCTTCTCAGGATGGTATTGAAATCCCTCTACTAATGCTTCCCAGATGCTTCAGTGTCTCTGGTCAGAGAAAGAAGATCTCAAGCCCATGGGATAGGAGACTTCCTGAACCACAATGCTTACTGTTTTGGGGTCCCTTTCTGGTTTTTTCTGCCTATCTCAGTGTGGGTGAGAGAAGCCTTGGGCTGTGGGTTCAAGGAGAATTCCTGGGCTGAACCATTTGCTATGACCAGGTCCCTTTTACTTTCCTGTTTCTCTGTTCTGCTCAATTTTCTTTGTAGAGTTTCAACACTCATATAAAGATAGCAAGTATAACACAAGAGTTAAAAGCCTTAATTAGTTATTCAACAAATATTTTCATTTATCTTCTGAGTGCTGAGCACTAGGTTGAGAATGTCACATTATCAAAAAAAAAAATCATCACAGAAATTTTGTGCCCTTGCAAAGAAACACTTTTCTACAATTGTTTTTTTTTTCTATTTTAGTTATATTGTGCACTACAAAATCATCCTCCTTCATATTTACTATAATAGGTAAAACAGAAAATGTGCATTTCTAATCATATTAATGGGACTGTTCAAGGATGCAATAGTATTACAAAGCAAAGATACAGAAAGTCCAAGCTATATGATATAATAGTGTACCTAAGTTCATTCATAACTCTCATTTATGATATAAAAATCACTATTTTATTTTTAACTAAGTACTCATAGCTTCTATCATTTTCTCCCATAAAGAAAGAGAAATTAATAAGCAGACTTCTAAAAACTGCTAAAAATACATTTCTTGTATATACTGCCAAAGTTTTTTTAAAAAATTGTCATAGAAATTTGGGAGAGGGCTGAATAGATAACATGTTTTTATCCATAGGTCCTAGTGTGATGTGTGTGTGTGTGTGTGTGTGTGTGTGCGTGTGTGTGTGTGTTTAAAACACACAGTTGGGAATGTTTTCTTTCCATCTGGCTTGAATTTACATGAATTTTTGCACTCTAATATGGTATACATCTACATATTGCTGTAGCCAGGAAATGTTTCTCAATAGTAAACTAGCCCATCTTCATGCTTTGCTGTGAGATTTTGCTTAAGAATATAAGATCCATCTTGGCAAATAATAAATCAGCAGTAGTATGAATGATTCTGGGAAGCTCACTTAGAAAAATCTTAAAGAAAAGGATGGGGAGGGTTGAGAGGAAAGGAAGAAGCACTCGATAGATATTAGATAATTAAATGAGGGAGTTTCAGATAGGTAGTAGTTCCAAAGCTAAATCATCTTAACTAAATCAAGCTCTTCTACCCTTTGCCCCAAAACTATGACATGAGAATTTTTATATTCACTTGATGGATGACTAAACTATCATTTGAAAGGCAAGTAAGACCTCAGTTCACATAGCTACCAAGGAGAAGAACCAAGAATTAACCCTAAGCCCCAACTTCTAAACTCACAAATTATCTATCCTGACCTCACAATTTGCAATAAAAACAAGTAATAGAAGTCAATCAGAATCTGAGAATTTGTTTACTCAGTATCTTGATTTGTAATGATATCATATCTTTCATAACTTTGTGGCCATAAAATACAAAATTGCCCCATCTCTGTAATATGCATTTTATTGCTATAAAGCAATGTTTAGATTGCATCTGTGTTCTAGTTTCCAAGTTCTTCTTTCTGACAAAAATTTGTTTCAAGTTATGCTGATTGATGATTTCCACAAGGGGCTTTAAACAGGACTCCTCTCTCCAGGTGAGCATACACTAATTTACCTGCCACAAGACCCCCTTGGCTTACTTTCCAAACCTTTCCATAATTTCAGGAAGACAATCACAGTCCCATTCTAATAACACAGTGGTGCCAAACAGGGCAAGAGTATTTGTTTAGAAAATTACTTACCTTGTGGATTTGGGAAAAACTTCTCTCAAAGAACTATTCAGTGCATGTCTTGTAGCAAGCACTCTAATAACAGATGCTAGATGTAGTTGATGGTGGTGGTGTTGTCATAAATAGTAGGCATAGTATTTCTAGGGCAGTGACAATGCCTGCTGCCCCAAACACCTAGCAACTGAGAAAAGCTGATATTCAGTTAGGATGTTAAGTTATGCTACAGAAAAATGGATAACAAAACCTCAGTGATTTTATCAAACAAAGATTTATTCCTCATTTACATGATATTTTAATACAAGTGCCTGAACAGAAGGGTTAAGATCCTGATCATAATAATCAGCCAGGG